>JAVJIF010007449.1:0-149231 GCA_038442645.1 Agave tequilana | reverse complement strand
TGAATCTGTCACTAATTAAACACAAGATTATTAGTAATCATAACTTCATGAGTTGATCATCATCAAAAACTAGAGTGATAGGCCTTTGGGCCAACACAAGTGTCCTTTCTTTGAAAATCCATCACTTGATTCTTTTAATATTCCTGATTCCAAATTATATCCACAGTGACCTGAAATTTTCTCCTTGATTCCTATTTTTCATATCAATTTTATTTTTCTGATTTATCTCTTGAAACTAGTTACTCCATGTTGAAGCGGTAGCAGAGTTCAGATTGCGCAGCGAAAGCTGATGGACCCATGATATGCTGAGAAGCGATGTGGAAGCTTGTTTGTTTTTTCTCTTAATTTTGATTCTTTTATATCTTCCTACTTTATGAAAATTTTGAGGACAAAATTTTTATAAGGAGGGTAGAATGTAATATCTCCTAGTCAATAATACTGTATTATTATTTTCAAATTTTTATCTGGATTTACTTACAATTTTTTTAATTACTTGATTTATAGTTATTATATTAGATATACAAATTATTTCCTAGATATTAATATTGGCTTTATTTATTATTGCCATTATCACTTATTAATATTTTTAATTACTAGTTACTATTATTATTTGTTATTCTTGGTAATGAGTATTTCATTATGATTATAATTATTATTCTATTTTTATGGTTATTTTAAATTATTATTAGTAGTATTGTTAACTATTATGTTATTAATATTATTATTATGTATTGGTATTATTGTGTTGATTATTATTACTAGAGTATTATTATTAGTATTTAATTATTATTATTTATTTCTATTATTAAATGGTTAATTATTTATTATTTATCATTATTGTTATTATAATATTATATGCCTGAATTATTCTTTTCCCTCCTTGATTCTTTTCCCCATATCCATTTATCTAAACCCAAAAAACCATCAACCCAATAACCTATAACCCAAATCCCTATAATCCTATCTTAATCAAATTCAAATCCTAGATCTTAACTACCTAATCCAAACCCTATCTAATTAAATCTTTATCCTAACAAACCTGTTGGCCCAGAGGCCTTCCACTCTAGTTTTGATGATGATAACTCATGTTGTTATAGTTTAACTAATAATCTTGTGATATTTAGTTTCAGATATTTGATCAAGATATTAGTAGGTGATTAGTTTCAACAAAGGTGTTTTGGAGCTTTCAATGGTGATTCAAGAGCTCGAGCGTCAAGTTCATATCTAGCACTCGGTTGGAGTCAAGCTCGTTGGAACGCGTTTAGATCGAGTCAACTGGAGACGGAGACGGCGTTCTACAAGAAAGGCTTCGGTTTGTTTAGTTTAAGATTTAGTTTAGATCCATTGTGAAGTTAGATAGTGTGATATTGTAATATCCCTAGTAAGAAATACTGTATTTCATTTTTTTAAAGTATTTATTTTGATAATCGATTTTTTTATTGTTAATTATTAACTTGTGTTTTCTGACTTATTGCATTATTAAATAAATAAAATATTTTGGAATATTAAATGGTAAATTTGGCTTTATATATCTGCCATTATTGCTTGTTATCTTTTTAGTTACTAATTAGTAATCTTTCCTATTACTATGGTTATTATAAATTTTATTAGTGTTAGTATTTATTTTACTTATTATTTATTATATTTATTTTTTATTAATTAACTTAATTTATAGCTTTTCTTCTTGTGATTATTATTACTATTTATACAAATTTATTTTTAAAGATAGTAAATGGTATTTAAGCTTTATATATTATTACCAATTAATTATCAATATTTTGGTTACTTATTACTATTATTTCAATTATTGTCCTTATTATTAATACTATTATTATTACATTAAGATTTATTATTTTTTTTTATTGATATATAAGAGATATTATTATTATGGTTATTGTAAATTGATATTATTATTGTTGGTAGTAATTATTATTAATATTGAGATTAATTTTATTATCTATTAGTATATAATCCTAAGTTTTGTCATTGATAATTATTATTAATTACTATATTTAGTGTTAACTATTTTATTCTAATTATTATTAGTATTATTATTTTCTCCTCCATTTCCTAATTCTCAAACCCAATACCCCATTATCTTTCCATACCCACAACCTGAAACCCATATCACCTTTTATATAATCCTATCTTCTAATCCTCACCTAATCCCTAATCAAAATCCTCCCCACTCCCAGCCGCTGGCCTCTCCTCCATGGCACCAGCACAAACCCACGGCCACCACCACCGCCTCCCTGGCCGTGCTCCCTCTCTCACTCGGCAACACCCCCGCACACCCCCCTCGAGCCATGATAGCAGCCGCTGCCATGGCCAGCCAGCGCAAGGCGCAAGCCCTCTGCCCGCTCCCTTGGCAGCGGATCCCCAGCGCCCCAAACACCCCAGGGCCGCCATGGCAGCTGGATCTCCCCCTGGCTGAGCACCTTCGGTAGCCACAACAGCAGATCAGCAATGCCACCACCATCGAGGTCTTCCCCTTGCCGCACTTCCGGCAGCCCTACGGCAACACCAGGCCGGCCTCTTTGTCCCCTGCGCTTGCACAACCCACCAGCCCTGCCGCACTCCTCCACGGCAGGCCCCACATCCCTAAGACCACCCCCGTGGTAGCCCCCACTCCACCAGCAATAGCCCAGCCCGGATCCAGAGGTAGGAGCTTCCCTGTGTGCGCCTCCTCGTCGCCGGGACTCCGCCGGAGTACCCCTGTGGAGACCATCCAGCCGCCCAGCCCCGCAATTTCCCCTTGAGCCATGCTCCACCTCCACTGGAGCCTGGCAGCGGAGACCTCTCCTCCGTGGCTGCTCTCCTCTCCACCTCTCCAGCAGCACAACCACCGCGCGCATTGCCCCTGCGAACCATCATTCATGGATGCTCCTCCCCTCCTGGCTGAGCCTCCGCGAGCCATTTACGCCGTCGTCCCCGTCTCCGACGCACTCCACCCGATCCACGCACAATTGACCCATGAGATCCCCTCTCCATGAAACGGTCACGGCCAAGGACATCGAGCGGGGCAAGTTTGTTGGAGGACGATTCCTTTATCCAGGGCACTGACTGGCTTTTCTATTGTACGTCAGCACCCTTGTCCATGTTAAGAGGTATGCATGATTTTCAAATTGTGCATTCTTGCTATTTGTGATCCTTTGCATCTTACTCCGACCATTTTCTGGCTCTCGTGGATCGCCGTGGATCACCCTCAGCGAGCGTGAACACACCCACGCCCTTCACGGCGAGATGCTCTATCCAACGACACACTCCGCGGGCCCTGACGCCTCCGCCAGAGCCTCCGTCGGTGTGCCGCAAATCGGCTTGAGTGTTTCGGACCCATTTGGTGAGATCCGGACTGTGCAGGAGACCCAGACCTGAAATCACCTAGAGGAGGGTGAATATGTGATAATGCTAATCTAATGAACTAAATGCGGAATTTAAAAACTATTACTACAACACTTAATACAACCAACGAGTGTAGCCGAATTCCCGGTGAAGGGCTCTGGACTAACTCCTCTTGATTCCTCTGAATAAGAGTTGAGGCGCTATGTAAAGCTCTCGTGGTTAAAGTATAAGTGAAGCACACAAACACACAAGATGTATATGATATAGCAATATGAAACAGTGCACAAATAAAGAGAGAGAAAGTAAGAGTCAATGGATCAAGCGCAAACAACAAGATTTGTTTCAAGGTTCGAGCACCCAGCTCTACATCCCTGCCTTCACCCAGAAGGATTTCGAATCCACTAACTTTTCCACACAGGACTCAACAGGAAACCTCCACGCGAGGATTTGGGGCAATATAATAATTAGGAGTACCAAACTCCTCTCTTTACAACCAACAACCTCTCACTAGAGGCTAAGCACCAAGCCAACAAAAAACTATCACCTCACAACTTGAGGGATATGCACAAAGCTAAATAAGGATCACCTCACAACTTGAGGATACAACCAAATTGCACAACCTCCTCAACACTATGAGAGAAAGGCACAAAAGCCAAGCAATAATTAGGGTTTACAACTTGGTGATTAAAAGATCACAAACCAATCTCTTTTTCTCACAAATACAAAGATCCTATAGATAGGATAGAATGAAGCCCAAGTGTGTGAAAACTAAAGGAAATGGAAAACAAATTACTCAAAGAAAATCCTTTGGAAAAACTGAAATCAAGATAAAGAAGTTAAATCAAAAACACTTTCCCAAAGACACTTTTCTTTGATTTTCCAAACCCTAGAAAAACACCAAATAGATTGTAAAGATTGAGCCCAAAAACTTCTTTTTGATTGCAGTAAAAACACTGGTATAATCAAAAATTTTGCTCTCTAAAAACTTGTTGAAAACTATTAAGATAAAACCCAATTTATACCTTCTTCAAAGAATTAGCCGTTGCAGCAAAATATGGTCAGATTTGACCATCCGGTCCACCCGCCCGGTCGACCGGCCAATGGTCTAAATTTGACCGTTAGCGACTGCCTAGTCGACCAGAGCAACCCGAGAGTGGGTTGCTTTCAGTCGGTTGAACGCTCGGTCGACCGGCTCAATGGGCTGACTGCGTGCACGTATCTGTGCACGTTCGGTCGACACGCTTCCGGTCGACCGGCTACTGGTCCGGTCGACCGCACGGTCGACCGCCAGAGCCTGGCAGTTCAGTTTAAGGGATTGAAAACTTAGGTTTTTATTATCCAATTAAATCCCATAAAATCTCCAAAATCCACAAAAATAGTTTTAGCATAATACAATGATATACAAACTTGTGTGAAAAATTTCAACACAAATTTTAAACTTTTTGAACCATTTTTGTGTTATGAAAATTTTGCCGAAAACCAAAAATCGTATTTTCTAAAACTGATTTTTCAAATGAAAATTCGTTTTGTCCAAAACTCATCCAAATACAAAAACATGATATTTAAACAACTTTAAACATGTTGTATATGGATATAATCTAATATACACTAAAGATATATATATCATTATTTTTGACAATAGATCTGAAAATATGTTTTGTTCCAAATACATGAATAGGTATATCAATGTAAGTTTGTTTAAATAGTTGAAGCATAGATGTATATATAGAACATATCTAATATACATTTAAACCATGTAAACTTGTATTGATACTTAGCTATTCATAAAACCAAGATCGGTTAAATCAAAACCGAATCCGAAAACCGAATCCAAACATGAAACGTGTGTGTGTTGTGAACTTGAGCATATCACACTATTCTAATCTTTACAAATGGATATAAACATAAAACTAAACTAGGTACCGAAGTCTTCTTGATGAACATGTCTTCAACCCGACTCGATCCAAACTCGATCGAAACCGTGATTCACCGAGCTTGACTCCAATGAGTGCTATAAATGATCTTGTCGCTCGGGCTCTTGAATCACCATGTGAATAGCTCCAAAACATCTTTGTTGAAGCTAGTCACCTACTAACATCTTGATTAGAGATCTGAAACTAAAATCACAAGATTATTAGTACACATAACTACATGAGTTAATCATCATCAAAACTAGAGTGAAGGCCTCTGGGTCAACAATCTCCACCCTTTTGGATAATGACAAAACTCATGGAGTTATATATGCATGGATTAAAGTTAAGCTTCAAAGAAGCTCCTCCTTAACTCATTTATAGGAATAAATAATAAATATATGCAATGAATATAAAACATGAAAATGCATAGACATGCATAAACAAGAAACCAAATATAAAAAAACATGCTCTTGATACCAAATATGAAATGCATCATGCATAAAACGTGCTTTTGATACAATAAAAACATGCTCTTAAATAATGCTCTTGATACCAATTAAAACAAGCTCTTGATACCAATAAAAATCAAACTAACTAAACTATATTCTTAAACAAACACTCTTGATACCAATACTGATATCAATATAAAAACATGCATAGTCATAGAAACATGCATATAAACTCAAATAATCAATATAAAAACATGCATAGTCATAGAAACATGCATATAAACTCAAATAATTCTCCCCCTTTTTGTCAATCATCAATAAAGGGGTCCAAATAAATAGTAAAACAATTCTTCCAACATGATACCAATTAAAACATAGCAATATAAGTGAACCATGATTAAAGATAATCAATATAAAAATTCTTGTCATCAATGATACCAATTGAAAGAAATAAACAATAGTACCAATTGAAAGTAAGTAATAAAATCTTATACCAGTAGTGAGTAAACAAATAAGCATCTTGATACCAATTTACCAATTGAAAGTATTTTTTTCTTTTAAACATATGATATCAAATTTAAAAAAAATATTCATTTTTCAATCACATTTTTCATCATAAAGGAGGGGAATGGAAATCAAAGGTAAACAAAATACCAATTGAAAGATTAAAATACGAATTTTCTCCCCTTTTATGAAATACCAAATAAAAAAAACAATGCATAAGCTTGTATTAAATACCAATTGAAAAACTAGTCAATGAAACATAATAGTCATTTAAAAATTAAGCTTAGCATATTCAGCATTGGTGCTCAACAATATAGGGATATAGTAAGCACAAATAAAACATGTATAGGTGTATGAAAAATGGTACCAATCAAAATAGATGATACCAAATGAAAGCATACATACACAAAAAATAATATATGAGTATACAAAAATGTCAATATTGATACCAATTGAAAAGATCCAATGATACCAATTGAAACAACAATAATATCAAGTGTATACCTCATATCATCTACCACTCATTTCATGCTCAAGTTTAAAATGATTTTCACTATAAAGCATACATGTGCATGGTCTTCCATCCAACCGCCCTTAAGGGTAGGGGTTTTCAAAAATAGGTTTGAAAGATATAGTATGTATGAAAACTTCTACCATAACGAAGAATCCCGCAACTAGTTAAATGGAAAAAATTTGTAAACTAGTACGAAATCCTTTAAGCAAGGAATAAAACAAAAATATTTCATGAAACATGAAATTCATATGATAGCCAACATCAAAGACAATGAAATATGAATATGATCATGAACACAAGTATGAGTAAACAAGAAAGGTGAGTGTTCAAATAAAATGTGAAGAACATAATCATGAAAGGTAGGCAATAAGCTCATTATTCCTTAAAACATGAAATTCATCAAAACAAAATTTTCATTAAAAAAACAATATATACTTCAAGGCATATGTATGTCTTATACAAACTAAAGTATACATACATATCCAAATATAAACGAGTCCACAAATGTATTTGCATGAAGGCACACGGCTCAAAGGATGTATATGCATAATCAATAATTTGGACAAGATGGACAATATACATGAAGTTAAACATATGAATCAAAACACGTCAAAATGGGGAATACAAGTTAAAATGCAGGAATCATCAAACTAGACTATACTAGCACATCTAATGGGTTCAAATAAGCGTTAAAGCACAAACATAATGATCTATTAGTGGCCCACTATATGTACAAGTATATATCCTAGTTTTAATGAAAACTAACATTAAATAAGTAATCAAATCATGAAGCATAAAACGAGACATAAATCAACATAATAATCATAAAAATGATCATTATGTAAATTCACATGCTATTAGACCTATGATATACATAATAGCTAAACAATGGTGAGAACACAACATATGGGTCCATATAAACATGGGTGATCTCAAAAGCTATACATGCATGTCAATGATCTAAGAATCATGGCATTTAACATAATAAACTATAAACATCAAAAACATGAAGCATCAAAACAAAACAATAATCATAAATATACATATGGTCATTATGTATATGCATGTGCAATAGATCTAGGACATACATATTAGTTTAAAAATAAAGTGAGAGCACATAAATATAGATCCATATTAAACATGGGTGTCTCAAATAACTAAACATGTATATCACTAATCTAAGTCATATGGCATAATCATAATAATCAATAAAACAAGACATGCTATAAATTTGATGAACATGAAAAGCATGCAAATATAAACGGGAGTTAGAAATCGATACCAAAACTGATGAAGGCACCTCTAGTTTTCCAAAACAAGGTGGTCTTCCCACCAAACTTTCCTTGAAAGTGATGCATCCAAATAATCCTCATGAAGCACGGAACGCATCCACCTCAAAGGTACTGCAACTCTCACTCATGCGAGAGCCCACACCTACATCAACATAATAGGGGTGGTCTTTGGTACCCATATCCTTTTGGGTCCATGGGGATTAGTACCTTTTCTAACTCAAACAAATTTAGTTGCTAAATTTGAATCATGTAAACGATTATAACAAAATTTAGCAAGGTGGCCCTTACGTCCACAATGTGTACAAGTGTACACATGAGTATACATGTGATGGTTGTGATCGTGAGGAGCATGTGTATGCCGTGTATGGGTGTGCATGCATAATAGGAACTTGTTCCTTTGAAACAAAGATTCCAACCGTGTATGATTCATAGCACAATGGCTCAAAGTGGAGCCCAAATAATTCACACTTTTCTTCAAATTATTTATATCATTTTCAATACTAGAAGATAAAGTGGAGCATGCAATAGGTGTCCTAGGTGAGGCTACACTAGCATGACAAACATGTGAATCTATACCATTTTGCAGAGATTTATTTTTATTTAACACTAAATCTAATTCTTTTGAAATAAACTCAATTTTATTTTTCAAAGAATGATTGTCCTTTAAAATAAAATCTAATTTTGAAGATAAAACCTTATTGTTTTTCACAACATCATCACAATCATTTTTACTTTTCAAAAAATCATTTTTCTTTATGGCAAGGTCTAGTTGAGATTTAAGTGAGTCACGTTCACTAAAAATCTCTTCCTTCTCTTGCAAAATCAAAATCAAATTTTGAACACAAATTCTTATATTCATACTTTTAGTTCAAAATTCTTCTTTTTTAAAAGATCATGTTTTTTCTAAAAAAATTTCAAACTTTGTAGCAAGTTCCATATTTAAGGTTTGTACTTCTAAACACCCATAGCAATAGGAACTAGTGCTAGCATCTAGTTGAGTTTCGATTGTACCTCAAGGGACTCATTCCCTTGGACTATGAGGTAACGCTCGTCGGACTTGTCTCTCCTAGATCTCCTCATCTTATCGATGATCTTTTGTAGCTCAGGAGAAGTTAAAATGCTCCATACTGCAAAAGCCGAATCATAGTGAGCAAACACATGTAATAAATCTTTATCAAGAGATGCTCTAAGTGCTTAAGGGCTAATGCATTGGCCTTTTTATGTTTGCTATCATTGGGGTAGGATTCCTTGGTAATGGCTTGATAAACTTTATCCTAATGCTTTCATATGAAAACTCATCTTGGCCTTCCAAATATCAAGTCTATAGATATCAAACATAGGAGGGCTATCCATGAGTGCAAACTATATGTGTGCAAGTGCAAATGCAAATGATAGATTAGCAAAACAAGATCTCATTCCTAGGTGGTTAAACCTAATATTAGGAGCGTAGGCTCTGATACAATTGAAATCACCTAGAGGGGGGGTGAATAGGTGATAATACTAATCTAATGAACTAAATGCGAAATTTAAAAACTAATTACAATAACACTTAATACAACCAACGAGTGTAGCCGAATTCCGGTGAAGGGCTCTGGACTAACTCCTCTTGATTCCTCTGAATAAGAGTTGAGGCGCTATGTAAAGCTCTCGTGGTTAGGTATAGTGAGGCACGCAAACACATAAGCATGTATATGATATAGCAATATGAAATAATGCACAAAGTAAAGAGAGAGAAAGTAAGAGTCAATGGATCAAGCGCAAACAAAAAGATTTGTTTCGAGGTTCGAGCACCCAGCTCTACATCCCCGTCTTCACCCAGAAGGATTTTGAATCCACTAGCTTGTCCACACAGGACTCCCACACAGGGAACCTCCACTGAGGATTTGGGGCAATACAATAACTAGGAGTACTCAAACTCCTCTCTTTACAACCACAACCTCTCACTAGAGGCTAAGCACCAAGCCAATAAAACTATCACCTCACAACTTGAGGGATAAGCACAAAGCTAAACAAGGATCACCTCACAAACTTGAAGGATACAACCCAATTGCACAATCTCCTCAACACTATGAGGGAAAGGCACAAAGCCAAGCAATAATTAGGGTTTACAACTTGGTGATCAAAAGATCACAAACCAATCTCTTTTTCTCACAAACACAAAGATCCTATAGATAGGATAGAATGAAGCTCAAGTGTGTGAAAAACTAAAGGAATGGAAAATAAATTACTCAAAGAAAATCCTTGGGAAAAATTGAAATCAAGATAAAGAAGTTGAATCAAAAACACTTTTCCAAAAACATTTTCTTTAATTTTCCAAACCCTAGAAAAAACACCAAATAGATTGTAAAGATTTGAGCCCAAAAACTTCTTTTTGATTGCAGTAAAAACACTGGTAAGAAGGAAAGTTTGCTCTCTAAAAACTTGTTGAAAACTATTAAGATAAAACCCAATTTATAGCTTCTCAAAGAACTAGCCGTTGCAGCCAAATATGGTCAGATTTGACCATCCGGTCGACTGCCTGGTCGACTGGCCAACGGTCTAAATTTGACCGTTAGCGACTGCTGGTCAACCGCCCGGTCGACCGCGCCCAGAACTTGAGAGCCGCCGGTCGACCGCTCGGTCGGCCGGAGCAACCCGAGAGTGGGGTTGCTTTAAGTCGGTCAACCGGCTCAATGGGCTGACTGCGTGCACATATTTGTGCACATCCAGTCGACCGCTCCGGTCGACCGGCTACTGGTCCGGTCGACCGCACGATCGACCGCCAGAGCCTGGCAGTTCAGTTTCAGGGATTGAAACTTAGGTTTTTATTATCTAATTAAATCCATAAAATCTCCAAAAATCCGCAAAAATAGTTTTAGCATAATAAAATGATATACAAACTTGTGTGAAAAATTTAACATAAATTTTAAACTTTTGAAACCATTTTCGTGTTATGGAAATTTTGCCAAAAACAAAAAACCGTATTTTCTAAAACTTGGATTTTTCAAATGAAAATTCGTTTTGTCCAAAACTCATCCAATTACAAAAACATGATATTTAAACAACTTTAAGCATGTTGTATATGGATATAATCCAATATACACTAAAGATATATATATATCATTATTTTTGACAATAGATCTGAAAATATGTTTTGTTCCAAATACATGAATAGGTATATCAGTGTAAGTTTGTTTAGATAGTTGAAGTATAGATGTATATATAAAACATATCTAATATACATTTAAACCATGTAAACTTATATTGATACTTAGCTATTCATAAAAACCAAGATCGGTTAAACCAAAAACCGAAAACCGAATCCAAAACATGAAACGTGTGTGTGTTGTGAACTTGAGCATATCACACTATTCTAATCTTTACAAATGGATCTAAACACAAAACTAAACTAGGTACCGAGTCTTCTTGATGAACACCTCTTCAAGCTGACTCGATCCAAACTCGATCCAAACCGTGATTCACCGAGCTTGACTCCAATGAGTGCTATATATGATCTTGTCGCTCGGGCTCTTGAATCACCATGTGAATAGCTCCAAAACACCTTTGTTAAAGCTAATCACCTACTAACATCTTGATTAGAGTTCTAAAACTAAAATCACAAGATTATTAGTATATATAACTACATGAGTTAATCATCATCAAAACTAGAGTGGAAGGCCTCTGGGCCAACAAGACCCGATCCGGATTCGTGTCCGTTGTGGACCGATACATAGGCAATTTGAAAACTATTCTATGGATGATCCGGAGATCCATATCAGTATGTACAGTGAAGACCAGACGGCGATTCGATTCGAAACTGCGTCATTTCATATGAGTGTTCGTTCTTGTGCATTCCTTATTTATCGTTATCTGTATGCATTTAATATTACACTTATCATTTCATGTGGCTTTCTGTTATATGTTATCAGTTTGGCTACTTGTGCTACTTCATGAGACACCCATGATTGTCCACTTTATTTACATAGTTGATAGGAACTTGTGTCAGCATCATTTCGTGTGTTGGTAGATCGTCATTGTTGGCTTAGGCCTTGTATTGATATGCCGTAGACCAGACTTGACCTCGTTACTGATATAGCTGTGATAAGTCCTAAAATGAATATACATGTTGATTTTGAGGTTGATGGATCATTGAAAGAGGTTAGAGAGCTATACTATGTGAAGTGATTTTCAGTCATATTGCTTGATGACCATCTAGGAAAGTTATCTACTCTCTGTTTGTTGACTGTAACCTGCACTAGCCGACTTGCCATTTCTTATAGTCGACAAATATCCTATATTAGTCGACTTGTCATATCCTTAGTCGACTAGATGCTTGTTTAGAAAGTTATGTAGCCTCTGTTGCTGACCAATACATATACTAGTCGACTTGGCTTTCCTTATTAGTCGACTATTACATTGTATAGTCGACTTATCCTATTTGTTAGTCGACTTATCCTATTAGTTAGTCGACTAACCCACTACCCTAGTCGACTAAACTCTTGTTCTGACTGCTGTTTTAGATTCTTATAGACTAAGGACTTTACCCTTTAGTTTTGATTTTTGGTTATAGTTGGACGGATCTAGCCTTGAGGAAGAGGTATTGATTGAATTGACCTGACCTGATAGATCTTAGTTATATATGTCTGATATGTTACTTGACTTTGGGATCCTGTCATTGACCTTGATAGAGTGAGAGTGTGTGATAATCTTGATCGGATTGAAATATAAGGATTTGATTATGTGTATCAGGACATGTAGTATTTCAGTTATTGAGATTTGGATATATCGATAACTTGAGGATCAGAGTTGGAGAGCAGTTACATTTTGATCTCCGTTATTGGAAGGATTAGAGTTGATCGTTGGGATGAGATAATTGATTATTGATTTATTGGACTTGTGATTACTGTACCAGATTACTTAATAAGTTGATGTTTGACGTTCATGAGGATAGCTTTTAAGATTATGAGTTGACAGATTAGTTATAGACATTATATCAGCGGATGTGGTCTTGATTAGTCTAATATTAGATTGTATATATTGACTAGAGGTGTCTAGACTGTTACTGTATTATTTCATGTTACTGAAAATTACTGGGAAAAGATTGTTTGACCGTAACACCATGTACAGTCCTATTGTTCATCGTATATACGGTTACTGTTACTGTTCACTATTACTGATATTGTTCACCGTGTATACGATTACTGATTGACTGTTACTGTACTGTTATCGTTACTGTCACTGTATCGTCCTAGTGTTATAGGTAACATGAGTATTGATTGTTTTTACTGAATTCAATAATAAAATAATTGAACAACTTACACCGGGATTGGGAAAATTGATAGAGGAGACAGGCCTGTAATTTGGTGGACCTATGATACAGGTTGCGCAGCCGACTTACGGTTCCACTGCAGGTTCTAGGGGATGACTAACATCCCATCTGTTTACTGTTCCACAGTGTTACTGTGAGTTTATTGTTCCACAGTGATACTATGAGTACTGTTACTGTTACTGACTACCTGACGGTAGGGCCTGGTTTAGTGCCAGGCATCTGGGCCGTAGTCCCGGGTATGTACGGGACCCACCTAAAGCATGGACAATGTCTCTTCTATTAGTTTCAATAACTTAGGACCCTGATTGACTCGTGTAGCAGACGTTATATGGGATGCATCTATTACAGGTGGCAATTGGTGTTCGCTGACATAATAAATGATGATTAACTGTTAATGCATTGTGACTGACCGTAACCACCCGACTGTATATATAAATATAACTATGTTAGACATATGATTGTACACATGACCTGATTTGTATACTAGACTAGTGACATGCTAGGTTACACATCTAGACCTTTGTCATTCTCCATTATCATGACATCAGTTGTTGTTTACAATTATTTTACTTGTCTTTTATCTGCATACTTATTCATGTTATTATTATTCAGTTGCTTGTTTATCATGTTATTTAGTTATCTTATGTCTACAATTATTCTTGTTATTATTTTATGCACATTGTTTATATGCACGAGCAGTCCCCTTTACACACACACTCACCAGGTCGCTTTCTGACGACCCTGAATTTGCACGTCCAGATATTGGACGTTTTGTTTCTATTGTTTAGGTGTTCGTGTGATCGTGTGCTTTGCGAGGAGCTAGATTCTCTCTTTGATTCTGGCATTCTCATCTCTCTTATCTTCCTGTTATTTTCCTTATTCTCGATATATCAGTTTTAGTTATTATTCCAGTTCTTGATTCATATGATATCATGCGTGGATGCTTATATGTAATATTGCAGTAATCATGATTCATTATAGTTTCAGTTTATAACTTGTTTCGGGTTACTTAAGACTTAACGCATATACGTGAGGTATTTTCCTTGCGTATATGCGTCGCCGACCTTCGTCGCGACTCCATTTTCGCGTATTTTGGGAAGCGGGGCGTGACAGGATTTCTTTGGTATCAGACCAGGTTTTTGACTTGCGATGTTAAATTTTGAATTTTGATATTCGCAAGATGACCTAGTTCTTACGGTAACTTGAGAACAAGCTACAGTTACACTTCAATATACATATACTATCCATTATGATATTCAGTCCATTTAGAATTGACCGTCCTTCCTTTGAAAATCCTTATCTTTAATCTTTTAATATCCTTAAATTCTACTCTTCTTTTAGAGTGATCGGATTTTCATCTTGCTTCTCTTCTTTCTCCTCTATTCTATTCTTTGACTTTGTCTCTTGAGATTGGTTACTCCTTACTGAAGCCGGTAGCATGCATCAGAGTAGCGCAGCGAAAGCAAGGTAGATTTATGATGTGCGGAGAGGCGACGTGAAGCTTGTTTGTTTTCTCCTTTGATTTTGATTTCTTTTATCATTCCCTGCCCTATTGAATTTCAGGGACGAAATTTTTATAAGGTGAGTAGAATATAATATCCTAGTTAGAAATACTGTATTTTCATTTTTCTAAAGTATTTATTTTGATTTATCGATTATTTTATTGTTAATTATTAACTTGTTTTCTGACTTATTGCATTATTAAATAAATAAAATATTTTAGAATATTAAATGGTAATTTGGCTTTATATATCTGCCATTATTGCTTGTTATCTTTTAATTACTAATTAGTAATCTTTCCTATTACTATGGTTATTATAAATTTTATTAGTGTTAGTATTTATTTTTACTTTATTTATTATTCTATTTATTTTTATTAGTTAACTTAATTTATTGCTTTTCTTCTTGTGATTATTATTACTATTTATACAAATTTATTTTAAAGATAGTAAATGGTATTTTAGCTTTATATATTATTACCATTATTAATTATCAATATTTTTAGTTACTTATTACTATTGTTTCAATTATTGTCCTTATTATTAATTACTATTATTATTACATTAAGATTATTACATTAAGATTATTATTATTATTTTTTATTGATATTATTAGAGATTATTATTATGGTTATTGTTATTGTTAATTGATATTATTATTATTGCTTGGTAGTAATTATTATTATTAAATGAGATTAATTATTATTATCTATTATTATATAATGTATCCTAAGTTTTGTCATTGATAATTAATTATTAATTACTATATTTAGTGTTAACTATTGTTATTCTAATTATTATTAATATATTGTTCTTTCCTCCATTTCCTAATTCTCAACCCAATACCTATTATCTTTCCATACCCACAACCCGAAACCCAATATCACCTTTTATATAATCCTATCTTCTAATCCTAACCTAATCCCTAATCAAATCCTCCCCAACTCCCAGTCGCTGGCCTCTCCTCCACGGCAGCAGCACAACCCACGGCCACCACCACCGCCTCCCTAGCTATGCTCCCTCTCTCACTCGGTAACACCCCCGCACACCCCCCTCCTGCCACGACAGCAGCCGCAGCCATGGCCCAGCCAGTAGGGCGCAAGCCCCCTGCGCCCAACCACCGCAGGCCGCCATGGCAGCCGGATCTCCCCCTGGCTAAGAACCCTCCGGCAGCCACAACAGCAGATCAGCAGCGCCACCACCATCGAGGTCTTCCCTTGCCGCACTTCCGGCAGCCCCACGGCAACACCAGGCCGGCCTCTTCGTCCCCTGCATGTGCACAGCCCACCAGCCCTGCCGCACTCCTCCACAGCAGCCTCACATCCCCAAGACCACCCCCGTGGCAGACCCTCACTCCACCAGCAATAGCCCAGCCGGGATCCAGCGGAGCAGCTTCCCCGTGTGCGCCTCCTCGTCGCCGGGACTCCGCTGGAGTACCCCTGTGGAGACCATCCAGCCACCCAGCCCCGCCATTTCCCCTTAAGCCATGCTCCACCTCCACCGGAGCCCGGCAGCGGACACCTCTCCTCTGTGGCTGCTTTCCTCTCCACCTCTCCAGCAGCACAACCACCCGCGCATTGCCCCTGCGAACCATCATTCATGGATGCTCCTTCCTTCCTTGGCTGAGCCTCCGCGAGCCATTTTCGCCGTCGTCCTCGTCTCCGACGCACTCCATCTGATCCACGCACAACTGACCCATGAGATCCCCTCTCCATGAATGGTCACGGCCAAGGACATCGAGCGGGCCAAGTTTTTTGGAGGACGATTCCTTTGTCCAGGGCATTACCTGGATTTTCTATTGTACGTCAGCACCCTTGTCCATGTTAAGAGGTATAGATGATTTCTCAAATTGTGCATCTTTCTAATTTGTGATCCTTTGCATCTTACTCCGAGCCATTTTTGGTTCTCCGTGGATCGCCGTGGATCACCATCGGCGAGTGTGAACACACCCACGCCCTTCACGGTGAGATGCTCTATCCAACGACATCCTCTGCGGCCCCGGACGCCTCCGCCAGAGCCTCCGTCGGTGCGCCACAAATCGGCTTGAGTGTTTCGGACCCATTTGGTGAGATCTGG
Source organism: Agave tequilana (assembly GCA_038442645.1). NCBI lineage: Eukaryota > Viridiplantae > Streptophyta > Magnoliopsida > Asparagales > Asparagaceae > Agave > Agave tequilana. The sequence goes on along the minus strand of JAVJIF010007449.1, from coordinate 132,334 downwards.
ATCGTTGCAGGAGACCTAGACCCAATCCGGATTCGTGTCCGTTGTGGACCCGATACATAGGCAATTTGAAGACTGTTCCATGGGATGATCTGGAGATCCATATCAGTACGTACAGTGAAGACCAGACGGCTATTCGATTCTGAAACTGCGTCATTTCATGTGAATGTTCGTTCTTGTGCATTTCCTTATTTATCGTTATCTGTATGCATTTACATATTACACTCATCATTTCATGCCGCTTTCTGTTATATGTTATCAGTTTGGCTACTTGTACTACTTCATGAGACACCCAGGATTGTCCACTTTATTTACATAGTTGATAGGACTTGTGTCAGCTTCATTTCGTGTGTTGGTAGATCGCCATTATTGGCTTAGGCCTTGTATTGATATACCGTAGACCAGACTTGACCTCGTTACTGATATAGCTGCGATAAGTCCTAAAATGAATATACATGTTGATTTTGAGGTTGATGGATCACTGATAGATCTTAGATATATATGTCTGATATGTTACTTAACTTTGGGATCCTGTGATTGACCTTGATAGAGTGAGAGTGTGTGATAATCTTGATCGGATTGAAATATAAGGATTTGATTATGTGTATCAGGACATGTAATATTTCAGTTATTGAGATTTGGATATATCGATAACTTGAGGATCAGAGTTAGAGAGCAGTTACATTTTGATCTCCGTTATTGGAAGGATCAGAGTTGATCGTTAGGATGAGATAATTGATTATTGATTTATTGGACTTGTGATTACTGTACCAGATTACTTAATAAGGTTTGATGTTTGAGATTTATAAGGATAGCTTTTGAGATTACGAGTTGACAGATTAGTTACAGATATTATACCAGTGGATGTGGTCTTGATCAGTCTAATATTAGATTGTATATATTGACTAGAGGTGTCTAGACTGTTACTGTATTATTTCATGTTACTGAAAATTACTGGGAAAAGATTATTTGACCGTAACACCATGTACAGTCCTATTGTTCATCGTATATACAGTTACGATTACTGTTCACTGTTACTGATATTGTTCACCGTGTATACGATTACTGATTGACTGTTACTGTACTGTTATCGTTACTGTCACTGTATCGTCCTAGTGTTATAGGTAACATGAGTATTGATTGTTTTTTACTGGTAATTGAACAACTTACACCGGGATTGGAAAATTGATGGAGGAGATAGCGTCTGTATTTTGGGTGGACTTAGGATACAGGTTGCGCAGCCGACTTACGGTTCCACTGCAGGGTTCCGGGGGATGACTGATATCCCATCTGTTTACTATTCCACTGTGTTACTGTGAGTTTACTGTTCCACAGTGATACTGTGAGTACTGTTACTATTACTGACTACCTGGCGGTAGGGCCTGGTTCAGCGCCAGGCATCTGGGCCTTGTCCCGGGTATGTACGGGACCCACTTAAAGTATGGATAATGCTCTTCTATTAGTTCAATAACTTAGGACCCTGATTGACACGTATAGCAGACGTTGTATGGGATGCGTCTATTATAGGTGGTGAAAAGTCACCTAGAGGGGGGGGTGAATAGGTGATTATGCTAATCTAATGAAATCAATGCGGAATTTAAAAACTTAATGCAATACACTCAAGTGCAATCAACAAATTATGCACACACAACCAAGCCAAGCAATTATGAATGCACAATATGAATAGTTGCAAGGCACAAAGTAAAGAGAGAGATAGAGAGAGTTAATGGATCAAGCGCAAACAACAAGATGTGTTTCGAGGTTCGAGCACCCAGCTCTACATCCCCGCCTTCGACACACGAAGGATTTCCAATCCACTAGCTAGTCCACCTAGGACTCTTACAAGGAGTACCCAACTCCTCTCTTTACAACCACAACCTCCACTTGAGGTAAGGCACCAAGCCAACAATAATCACCTCACATCTTGAGGGATTAGCACAAAGCAACCAGGGATCACCTCACACCTTGAGGGATACAACCCAAAGGCACAAAGCCAAACAAAGATAGGTTTACAACTTAGTGGTTTCAAACAACAATCACAAAACAATCTCTTTTCACTTAGTGGTTTCAAGCAACAACCACAAACAATCTCTTTCTCCCACACAAAAATCCTATAGAAAAGATAGTAGATTTTAGCTCAAGTGTGGAGAAAACCAAGGGATTTGAAACCAGCAACTCAAAGAAAATCTTTGGGAAATAATAGAAATGAAGATAGTGAAGTTCAAATAAAAGTTTTTCCCAAAATCCCTTTTCTTTGATTTTTCAAACCCTAATAAAAACACCAAAAGATTGTTCAATTTGAATCCAAAAACCTCTTTTGATTGCTGTGAAAACACCAGAGAGTAAGTAAAATTCGCACAAAAAATCTTTGAGAAAAACTCTTTCCAATGGGGTATTTATAGACCCAGAAAAATATAGCCGTTGGCAGCAGAAATGCCAGAATTACACTGCCGGTCGACCGTCCAACTGTCAAATTTTGCCCGTTGCCAGCTACCGGTCGACCGCCCCGGTCGACCCAAACAAACAGAGAGCTCTGCTCTCAGACCCGGTCGACCCGGACGGTCGAACCGTCCCATGTCTGCCAAACGTGCATATATCTGTGCACGTCGGTCGACCGACCAGGTCGACCGACTTCAGCTATGTCGACTTGGTCAGAAGACTAGTCGACTGGTGAAGCCCGGAACAGAAAACTGGGTTAGAAACATATTTAAAAATCTTTTATCTTTTCTAAAAATCACCAAATAGTTTTATCATTTTGCATTGATATATATACATGTGGTAAAAAGTTTAGCTCAATATCAATCAATATGAACTATTTTTGTGTCTTATCATTTTTACCAAAAACCAAAACTGTATTTTCTAAAAATTGGTTTTGAATAGAAAATACGTTTTATCCAAAACTCTTCCAAATACAAAACAAGATATTTAAACACTTTGAAGCATGATGCATATGGATAGAAATCCAATATACATGAAACATATATATATATCAATGTTTTTGTCAATAATTCCAAAATATGTTTTGTCAAAAATACCAAAACATAAAACACATGAATAAGTAAGTCAAAACTAAGTTTGTCTAGGAAATTAAGCATGTATGTATATAGAACAAATCTAATATACATTAAACCATGTAAACTTGTTTTGATCTATCTATTCATGAAAACCAAGATCGGTTAAACCTAAAATCGAAAAACCGAAAACCAATATTCAAACATGAAACGTGTGTGTTGTGAACTTGAGCATATCATACTATTCTAATCTTTACAATTTGGATCTAAACACAAAACTAAAATTATGGTACCGATGTCTTCTTGTAGAGCGCAATCTCCAAGCCGACTCGATCCAAAACTCTTTGATCCACCGAGCAAATGTTATATATGATCTTTGACGCTCGGGCTCTTGAATCAACATGTGAAAGATGTGTGGAAGCTTTCACCAACTAATAACTTGATTAATGATCTGAAACTAAATAACACAAGATTATTAGTACACATAACTACATGAGTTAATCATCATCAAAACTAGAGTGGAAGGCCTTTGGGCCAACAATCTCCCCCTTTTTGATGATGACAAAACTCATGGAGTTATATATGCATGGATTAAAGTTAAGCTTCAAAGAAGCTCCCCCTTAACTCATGCATAACCAAATAAACATAATGAATATGCAATGAAGGCTCTTAAACATGAATCATGAAACATGCATATCTATGCATAAACAATAAAGGATTCTAGATACCAATGAAATGTTCAAGAACAAAACATGCTCTAGATACCAATTAAAAAAATGATCTAAATATCAATTACAAAACATGCTCTAGATATCAATTAAATTAAACTAAATTAAACTTAATATATGCAAAACAAAACATGCATATATAAACTCAAATTCTTCTCCCCCTTTTGTCAATCATCAACAAAGGGGTAAAAACCAAAACAACACAAAACAAAATCTTCTCACTTTTTAATACAAAGATCAATCTTCGATGAGGGGTAAAAGCAAAACCAAATCAATAAATTTTTCTCCCCTTTTTGTTCGAAACAACGAATCAATAAAAATATATATTTTCCTCCTTTTGTCTAAAATAAAAATAAAGTCAATTAGAGGTGACAATCAATTAAGGTACCAATTGAAAATATGTCAAAGAATAACATCTTGATACCAATTGAAAAGAAACAAACAAAAATAAATGTTATATGCTATATACATTCATGAAGAGGAAGACGCTAAGTTAGCTTCCCTACACATATGCATTACATGAAAGAGGGATGTTAAACCCTAATTCACATAACACACATTATGTAATGCATAAGAGGAGATGTGAAGCTCCCCCTATACACGTGTACCACATAAAGAAGAGATGTTAAGCTCTTCATACAAGATACACTCAACATGAATCATATGTAGAAGAGATGTTAAGCTCTCCTTGCATATAGTCAATATAAATCAAAACTTTTGAATATTAATTTTTTTTTTGGATACCAATTTAAAAACACAAGACATCTTGACATCAAAGATAGTTTTTTTTTAAAAGCCATATAAACAATTGGAATGACTATTTTCTATCATAAAGTAAGGGAGTGAAAAACTAAACACCAATTGAAATATGAAAATTGAATTTTCTCCCCCTTTATGAAATACCAACAAAAATTGTGCGTAGGCTTGAAATAAGATACCAATTGAAAACTAAATCAATTGAAATAAAGTAGAAGCTCAAGCTCTAGCATAAACAAGATTTGTGCTTAAGATATAGAAATATAGTAACACAAATAAAACAAGTATATGTGTATGAAATAGAATGAGTACCAATCACCAATAGATGATACCAATTGAAAATATACATACACAATAAACATATGAGTATACAAGAAATGTCAAGATTGATACCAATTGAAAGAATTCAATGATACCAATTGTGTTGGCCCAAAGGCCTTCCACTCTAGTTTTGATGATGACTCACTCATGTAGTTATGTTTACTAATAATCTTGTGTTTCTAAGTTTCAGATCATTAGCAGGTTATTAGTTTTGATGATTAGCTTCAACAAGGGTTTTGGAAGCATATCATGGTGATTCCGGTGCCAAAGCTTCAAGATTATACCTTTGCACTTGGAAGATCACGGTTTGGGAGCTAGTCTACTTGAAGATAGAAGATCTACAAGCAAGACTTAGGTATCCTAGTTTAGATAGAGTTTTTAGATCCATTTGTAAAGCTTAGTTTAGTTGATATGCTCAAGTGCACAACACACAAGTTTTATGTTTTGATATTTGGTTTTCATGAATAGTTTGATCAAAACAAGTTTTCATATTCTATATGTATAGTAGATGATTTCTTTCTATACATACATGCGTTAACCTTCAAGATAAACTTATTTTGATATTTCTATTCATGTTTGGAAAATCATGTTTGATAAAAATACATGTTTGGTTTTTTGATTGAATCGGTTTTGGATTTCAAGGCTTGACACCCTTCTATAGTTATTATCATAACTTTTTATTTTTATATTCAAATAACATGATTTAACTTTCATCTCAAAGATAACTTTCAGATCTAAATTTCTTATTTAATAACCATTTCCTGATTCTAATTTTAAGGTTGTCAAATATTTGGTTGAAATCTGTTCTTGTTCTGAAAACAGTTTACAGTTTCTGTTTTGACACCTTTTAGTATTTTATTGATAACTTTTAATTCTGAATTGATATTGATTTGATTTAAGTTGCATTAGAAAGTAGACTTTAATATCTACAACTTCATCCTATATACTTATTTCCAAATGCGAACGTTTTAGACCTCAAAAATGCGTTCCAACCTAACCTATTTTTGCTGTCTGCCAGGTTGGGCAGTCGACTGGGACAGTCGACTGGGCCAAGCGGCCAGTCGACCGACCAGTCGACCGGACGTGCACAAAACTGTGCACGTCGGCCAGTCGACCGGCCAGTTGACTGTACTGAAACAGGTTTGGTCTCGGGTTGTTACCAGTCGACCGACCAGTCGACCGGCAGCTGTCAACGGTCAAAAATAGCCGTTGGACGGTCGACCGGCCAGTCGACCGACCGCCTGTCAGGCTGACACGTCAGCCTAACGGCTAGTTTTGTATAGGGGCTATATAAACCCCATTGTTTGGAGTTTTTGGTTAAGATTTTTGTGCTAGTTTTTCCAGATCTTTTTCATTGTTTTAAAAGTGTTTTCAAAAGAGTTTAAGTGCTAAAAGTGATTCATCTTTATTTGTTTTGTGTTTTTGGAAAATCAAAGAAAATAGGATTTGGGATATTTGTGTTGATTTTCATTCTATATCTTTTGGCAAGAATTTTCCCAAGTATTTTTCTTTGTTGCTTGTTTCCAAAACACTTAGTTTCCACTTGAGCTATATCTTCTATCCTAAGTTATTAGGATCTTTGTTTTGTGTGGAAAAGAAAAGAGAAAAAGAAAGAGAAGTGTTTGAGGTTGTTGTTGTAAACCTCTCTATTGTAAAACACCCTTGTTATTTGTGAATCCCTCTTAGGTAGAGGTGATCGGGTGATTGAGTTTGTTGTGAGCCTCTTCGGTAGAGGTTGTGGGTTTGTTGTATTTCGGCTACGGGCCGTATACCTCTTCGGTAGAGGTGTGGATTGTGGTTGTAAAGCCTCGGTGGCTTTGTAAGGTTGAGAGAGGAGTTTGGTACTCCTATAGTGGATTGGGAAATCCTACACGGTGGTGTAGGCGGGGATGTAGAGCTAGGGGCTCGAACCTCGAAACACATCTTGGTCTTTGCGTTTGATCCAATTTCTCTCAACTCTACTCTTTTTACATTTGTGCAAGCATCATCCATTCATATCATCATATATACTTGCTTGTGTTTGAGCATTGTTTCATATTGCCTTGCATATATTTCTATTGCAATTCATCTATACTTGCTTGGCTTAATTGTGTGCATTGTATTGCTATATCCTTGATTGCTTGGATTGCTTGTGTGTGTGTGCCTAACTTATACTCATCCAACAAGAGCTTCACATAGCACCTCAACCCATTTTAAGGGAATCAAGAGGAGTTAGTTCAGAGCCTCGCAAGGGGAATTCGGCTACACTTGTTGAATTGTATTAGTTTGTCCAACACTTGCATTAGCTTCCGCTTTTAGAGCATTAGAGTTTGCATTTAGCCTTAGATTAGCATTTACACCTATTCACCCCCCCTCTAGGTGTATTTTCAATTGGTATCAGAGCTAGTGCTCCTGATATTAGGCTTAACATCCTAGGAGTGAGATCCATTTGCTTGCTAATCTCTTGTTTGCATTTGTTGTTTGCACACATATAGTTTACCATGGCCTTCATGACCCCACCTTTGTATGACCCTTCTAACATTCATGTTTGGAAGATTAGAATGACCGTTTATTTACAAACCCTAGGTCATAAAGTTCATCTTGCTATTACCAAGGAATCCTTCCTTAGTGATTGCAATCATATAGGGGCCAATGCACTAGCCCTTGAGGCTATTAGAAGCACATTATCTAAAGATTATCTTTTACGTGTTTCTAATATTGATTCCGCTTTTGCAGTGTGGAATCTATTGTCAACTACAACCACCACCTCCGAGCTTCAAGCACAAATCCAAAGGGAAGAGGAATCTAGTGGAGAGTCCGAATCTCAATGCTACATGGTCCAAGGGAATGACTCCCTTGAGGTACATTCGGAAACTCCATTAGATAGTGATGATGATCCTAGTTCTTCTAATGATATTGTTGATTCCCATGCCTTGAATGAAGAACTATCTAATGTTTGTGAAAAACTTATTGAAAAATATAAAGTTTTGAAAAAGAAAAGTCTAGAAATTGAAAAAGGAAATAAGTGCTTGCATGCTAGACTTGATTGTGTTTTGCAAGAGAAAGAGGAGATTTCAAATGATAGGGATTCATTGAAATCTCAACTTGAACTTGCTTTAAAAGAAAATAATGTTTTAAAATCTAAAAATGATTGCCATGCTATTTTGAAGAAAAATGAAAAATTGTCTTCAAAAATTGATTTTGTTTTAAAAGAGAATGTGGACTTGAAAAATAAATTATTTCCATTTCGAATGAGCTAAATGCATGTTTAGAGAAAAATATTGTTTTGCATAATAAGATTAATGCTCATGTTTGCCATGCTAGTGTAGCCTCATCATCTAGACTACCTAATGCATGTATCTCTTCTTCTAAAATTAATGATGATATTTGTTTGATTAAGAAGAGATTAGATTGTTTGGGCTCCACTATGAGCCAATGTGCCTTGAATCATACACGGTTGGAAACTTTGTTTCGGAAGAAACAAGTTCCCTCATTTCATGCACACCATACACGGCATACACATGCTCCTCACGGACACCATCACACTATGTATGCTCATGTGTACACTTGTACACATTGTGGTCGAAATGGCCACCTTGCTAAATTTTGCTTTGATAGATTATCTAATGTAAATTTAGCTAAGAAATTTGTTTGGGTTAGAGAAGGGACTAACCCCCATGGACCCAATAAGAGATGGGTACCAAAGACCACCCCTCCTTTTGTTTATGATGTAGGTGTGGGCTCTCACATGACGTGAGAGTGTTGACACCTTGGAGTGGATGCGTTCCGGACTTAAAGGAAATCATATGGATGCATCACTTTCAAGGGAAGAGTTGGTGGGAGGACCACCTTATTTTGGAGAATTAGAGAAGTGCCCTCATCGGTTTTGGTATAAATCTCTAACTCTCATATTATTTGTTTACATGCTTTTATGATTCATTATTTATAGCATGTCTCATTTGTTTAAGCATATTTTTGATGTCTTTGGATTAGTGTGTAAATTCCATGATTATTAGATCCATGACATACATGTATAGTATTTGAGACACATATGCTCACTTGAATTCATATTTAGTGTTCTCACCGTTTGTTTAGCTATAATGTACATCATGAATCTAATACATGTGAATTTACATAGTAATCATGTTTTAGTTTTATCATGATTTTCTTTTATGATTGTTTTAATGTTTCATGTGGTGATAACATGTTTAAATGTAGATTTTATCAAAACTTGCATTATACTTGTGCAAATAGTGAACTACAATTGTTTCTTATATGCTTGTTCTTCATGCTCACTTGTATTCACTATATGCACACGTATGAGCTAAGTTTTGATGATTCGTTCATTTGCACTTGTTATGTCCATTTGCATGTTTATGTATTTTAGAACTCAAATAAAATAATTTTTGATGAATCTTATATGTGTTTTATTTAAAAATATGGTATTCATGTTTGTTTTAATGCTTCATGACTTGATTACATGTTTAGATGTTAGTTTTCATTAAGACTAGTTGTATACTTGTACATATAATGGGAAACAAATTAATCTTTATATATGTTTGAGCTTGAATGCATATTTGTACCCATTAGATGTGCTAGTATAGTCTAGTTTTGATGATCCATACATTTTAGACTTGTATTCATATTTTTGGATTTATAAGAGTTTTTATTTCATGTATATGTTTATTTTGCCAAAACATTAAGATATACATGTATACCTCTTGAGTCATTTGCCTTCAATGCAAAATCTATTTATGGACTCAATTGTGTTTAGGGATATGTATGTATACTTAGTGTAGTGACAATTCATACATATACCTTGAAATGAAATTGATTTTGGATGAAAATTTAGTTTTTCATGTTTCATGTATTATAAGTTTAACCTCATGTATATGTCTTTCTAGTTCAAACTAATCTTATACATATACATCCTTTTTGAGCCACGTGCCTTCATGCATATACTTTAGTGGACTCGTTGAGTTTTGGATATGTATGTATATTTTAGTTTGCATCAGACATACATATGCCATTGAAGATTAAACTAGTTAGTTTTATGATTTTCTAACTTTGATGTTTAAAGGAATAATTGAGTTTAATGAAATATTTTTCATGATTATGATCTTCACATTTTATTTGTACACTCATATCTATTACTCATGTTTTGTTTCTCATGAGTTGTGCTTAATTGATTAGAGTAATAATTATTATGTGATTTTCATTTCTATGAAAAATAATCTTGTTTTATTCCTTACTTGAAGGATTTCATACTAGTTTAAAACTTTTCATTTTAACTAGTTCGGATTCTTCTTTGTGATATGAGATATACCATACTTATTATTGTTAATTCAATTGGTATCATTGAACTCTTTCAATTGGTATCAATTTGATTTCTTTATGTATACTCATATTTGTTGATTTGTGTATGTATGCTTACAACTTGGTATCATCTATTAGTGATTGGTACTCATTTTATCTTCATACACATTTACATGTTTTATTTGTGCTATTATATTTCTATATCTTAAGCACAAATATTGTTTATGCTAGTGCTTGTGACTTAATTTTTATTTCAATTGATTTAGTCTTTCAATTGATACCTTAATCAAGCCTAAGCATGTTTTTAGTTAGTATTTCATAAAGGGGGAGAAAATTTGAATTTCTTATTTCAATTGGTATTTGATTTCCACTCCCACACTTTATGACTTTAAAAATTGAATTTGAATGAAATATATTTTCAATTTGGTATCATTGGTATGCTTGCTTATCAATTAGTATCAAAATGTTTTAATATGTTAAAACATGTAACAATCAATAAAAAATTATGATATGTATTTTTGACTCTCTTTTATGATTACATGATTTTGTTTCTATTGGTATCTAGATGCACTTTATTGACATATTTTTAATTGATATCAATGTTTTGATTTTTAACCCTTTATTGATTCTTGGTTTAGAACAAAAAGGGGGAGAAGATTTTGTATTGTTTCGAATGTTTTGATTACCCCTTCTTGATTTTTTTTTGTTTTTAACAAAAGGGGGAGAAAAATTTGTTTTTATGTTTTTTACCCCTTTGTTGATGATTGACAAAAAGGGGGAGAAGAATTTGTGTTTTGTGTTTTATATATGCATGTCTTCCTTGTGTTTGCATATATATTTGGTTGTTTGCTTATTTTAATTGGTATCTAGAACATGCTTTATGTTGAATATTCCATTAGTATCTAGAGCACCATGTTTATATGATGCATGAGTTAAGGGGGAGCTTCTTTGAAGCTTAACTTTAATCCATGCATATATAACTCCATGAGTTTTGTCATCATCAAAAAGGGGGAGATTGTTGGCCCAAAGGCCTTCCACTCTAGTTTTGATGATGACTCACTCATGTAGTTATGTTTACTAATAATCTTGTGTTTCTAAGTTTCAGATCATTAGCAGGTTATTAGTTTTGATGATTAGCTTCAACAAGGGTTTTGGAAGCATATCATGGTGATTCCGGTGCCAAAGCTTCAAGATTATACCTTTGCACTTGGAAGATCACGGTTTGGGAGCTAGTCTACTTGAAGATAGAAGATCTACAAGCAAGACTTAGGTATCCTAGTTTAGATAGAGTTTTTAGATCCATTTGTAAAGCTTAGTTTAGTTGATATGCTCAAGTGCACAACACACAAGTTTTATGTTTTGATATTTGGTTTTCATGAATAGTTTGATCAAAACAAGTTTTCATATTCTATATGTATAGTAGATGATTTCTTTCTATACATACATGCGTTAACCTTCAAGATAAACTTATTTTGATATTTCTATTCATGTTTGGAAAATCATGTTTGATAAAAATACATGTTTGTTTTTGATTGAATCGGTTTTGGATTTCAAGGCTTGACACCCTTCTATAGTTATTATCATAACTTTTTATTTTTATATTCAAATAACATGATTTAACTTTCATCTCAAAGATAACTTTCAGATCTAAATTTCTTATTTAATAACCATTTCCTGATTCTAATTTTAAGGTTGTCAAATATTTGGTTGAAATCTGTTCTTGTTCTGAAAACAGTTTACAGTTTCTGTTTTGACACCTTTTAGTATTTTATTGATAACTTTTAATTCTGAATTGATATTGATTTGATTTAAGTTGCATTAGAAAGTAGACTTTAATATCTACAACTTCATCCTATATACTTATTTCCAAATGCGAACGTTTTAGACCTCAAAAATGCATTCCAACCTAACCTATTTTTGCTGTCTGCCAGGTTGGGCCAGTCGACTGGGACAGTCGACTGGGCCAAGCGGCCAGTCGACCGACCAGTCGACCGGACGTGCACAAAACTATGCACGTCGGCCAGTCGACCGGCCAGTTGACTGTACTGAAACAGGTTTGGTCTCGGGTTGTTACCAGTCGACCGACCAGTCGACCGGCAGCTGTCAACGGTCAAAAATAGCCGTTGGACGGTCGACCGGCCAGTCGACCGACCGCCTGTCAGGCTGACACGTCAGCCTAACGGCTAGTTTTGTATAGGGGCTATATAAACCCCATTGTTTGGAGTTTTTGGTTAAGATTTTTGTGCTAGTTTTTCCAGATCTTTTTCATTGTTTTAAAAGTGTTTTCAAAAGAGTTTAAGTGCTAAAAGTGATTCATCTTTATTTGTTTTGTGTTTTTGGAAAATCAAAGAAAATAGGATTTGGGATATTTGTGTTGATTTTCATTCTATATCTTTTGGCAAGAATTTTCCCAAGTATTTTTCTTTGTTGCTTGTTTCCAAAACACTTAGTTTCCACTTGAGCTATATCTTCTATCCTAAGTTATTAGGATCTTTGTTTTGTGTGGAAAAAGAAAAGAGAAAAAGAAAGAGAAGTGTTTGAGGTTGTTGTTGTAAACCTCTCTATTGTAAAACACCCTTGTTATTTGTGAATCCCTCTTAGGTAGAGGTGATCGGGTGATTGAGTTTGTTGTGAGCCTCTTCGGTAGAGGTTGTGGGTTTGTTGTATTTCGGCTACGGGCCGTATACCTCTTCGGTAGAGGTGTGGATTGTGGTTGTAAAGCCTCGGTGGCTTTGTAAGGTTGAGAGAGGAGTTTGGTACTCCTATAGTGGATTGGGAAATCCTACACGGTGGTGTAGGCGGGGATGTAGAGCTAGGGGCTCGAACCTCGAAACACATCTTGGTCTTTGCGTTTGATCCAATTTCTCTCAACTCTACTCTTTTTACATTTGTGCAAGCATCATCCATTCATATCATCATATATACTTGCTTGTGTTTTGAGCATTGTTTCATATTGCCTTGCATATATTTCTATTGCAATTCATCTATACTTGCTTGGCTTAATTGTGTGCATTGTATTGCTATATCCTTGATTGCTTGGATTGCTTGTGTGTGTGTGCCTAACTTATACTCATCCAACAAGAGCTTCACATAGCACCTCAACCCATTTTAAGGGAATCAAGAGGAGTTAGTTCAGAGCCTCGCAAGGGGAATTCGGCTACACTTGTTGAATTGTATTAGTTTGTCCAACACTTGCATTAGCTTCCGCTTTTAGAGCATTAGAGTTTGCATTTAGCCTTAGATTAGCATTTACACCTATTCACCCCCCCTCTAGGTGTACTTTCAAATTGAAATAACAATAATATCAAATATATATCTCATATAACTACCTCCCAATCATGGTTCAAGTTTTAAATGATTTTCATGTTAAAGCATACAAGAACATGATCTCCCATCTAACCTCCCATAGAAGGTAGGGGTTTTCAAAAATAGATTTGAAAATGTAGTATGTTTGAAAATCTCTACCATAGTGAAGAATACGAACTAGTTATAGGAAAACTTTTAAAACTAGTACGAAATCCTTCAAGTAAGGAATAAAACAAAATTATTTTTCATGAAACACATGTAAATCACATGATCACTAAACACTCAAAGTCCATAAAGCTCATATCAAATTCTCATGAAAACAAATCATGAGTAAACTAATAAAGTGAGTGAACAAGTGTTATGTGACACATACAATCATAAAAATATTCAATTAGGCTCATATGAAATTCCTTGAAAACATGAAATTCATCTAAGATGTGAAATCACCAATTGAAATCATCTTAAAAACATGGAATTCATTATAAATGTGAAATCACTTAGCAAACATGAAATTCATCCCAACGATTTAAACTTCAAGGCATATATATGTCATGTTCAAACTAAAGTATACATACATATCCTAAACATAATGAGTCCACAAAAGTATATGCATGAAGGCACGTGGCTCAAGGATGTACATGTATAATCAATAGTTTGGACAAGATAGACATATACATGAAGTTAAAACACATGATCATATAAACATATCCAAAATAGGAATATAGGTTAAAATGCATGAATCATCAGAACTAGACTATACTAGCACATCTAATGGGTACAAATAGGCATTCAAGCACAAACATATATAAAGATTTATTTGTAACCCACTATATGTACAAGTATAAATCCTAGTCTTAATGAAACTAACATCTAAACATATATTCAAATCATGAAGCACGAAACGGGACATAAATCATCATTACAAACATAAAACGATCATTATGTATATGCATGTGCATTAGATCTAGGGCATACATGATAGTACTAAACAAGGTGAGAACACAAAGATAAGATCCATATAAAACATGGGTGTCTCAAGTAACTAAACATGTATAACACTAATCTAATTATATGATATAAGCATAATGAACAATAAAACAAGACATGCTATGAATAGATGAACATGAAAAACATGCAAATAAAAATGGGAGTTAGAGAATGATACCAAAACCGATGAAGGTGCATCTCTAGTTCTCAAAACCAATGGTGGTCCTCCCACCAAATCCCATTGAGAGTGAAGCATCCAAATGGTTCTCTTTAGGCTTAGAACGCATCCACCTCAAGGCACCAATACTCTCACGTGATGCGAGAGCTCCCACCTACATCAAAAGTCAAGGAGGTGGTTTTTGGTACCCATTTTCTTTTGGGTCCATAGGGGTTAGTTTCTTTTCTAGCCCAAACAAGATTACATGCTAAATTATGGAAACGATCATAGCAAAATCTAGCAAGATGGCCTTTTCGACCACAATGTGTACATGTGTACACATGAGCATACATGTAATGGTGGTGACCGTGGGAAGCATGTGTATGCCGTGGAGGGTGTACATGTAAAGATGGAACTTGTTTCTTGCGAACCAAGGTTTCCAAGCGTGTATGAT
This sequence comes from Agave tequilana, assembly GCA_038442645.1. NCBI lineage: Eukaryota > Viridiplantae > Streptophyta > Magnoliopsida > Asparagales > Asparagaceae > Agave > Agave tequilana. Next base: position 117,322 of record JAVJIF010007449.1, on the reverse strand, counting down.
TCAATGTACATTGGCTCAAAGTGGAGCCCAAACATTCAACACTTTTTTTCAAAATATTTATATCATTTTCAATAGTGGAAGATAAAGTGGAGCATGCAATAGGTGTGCAAGAAGAAGAAGAAGCTATACTAGCATGGCACACATGAGAATCAATATCAATTTTCAAAGATTCATTTTTCTTCAAAACCAAATCCAATTCTTTTGTAATGAAATCAATTTCATTTTTCAAAACAAGGTTATCTTTTAAAACAAAATCCAATTTAGAAGATAAAACCTCATTGTTTTTCACAACATCATCACAATCATTTTTGCTTTTCAAAAATTCATTTTCCTTTAACGCAAGTTCAAGTTGAGATTTAAGTGAGTCACGTTCACTTGCAATCTCTTCCTTTTCTTGCAAAATCAATTCAAAATTAGAACACAAATCCTTTAATTCATTTTTCAAAATAATGTTGTCCTTTTTCAAAAGATTGTGTTTTTCCAAGAAATTTTCAAGCTTTTGAGCAAGTTCCAAATTCAATGTTTGAACTTCAAAACAACCATGGCAATAGGAACTAGAGCTATCATCTATTTGAGAATCCAATTGTACCTCAAGGGAGTTAATCCCTTGGACCATGAGGCAATGCTCTTCGGACTTTTCTCTCTTAGATCTCCTCATCTTGTTGATAATCCTTGAAAGCTCGGGAGACGTCAATAAGCTCCAAACTGCAAAAGCCGAGTCATAATGATCAAACACCGGTAAAAGATGTTCACTAAGAGATGCTCTAAGTGTTCTAAGTGCTAATGCATTTGCCTTTTATGCTTGCTACTATTAGGGAATAATTCCATAGTGGAGGCTTGATAAACTAGATGTCCTAGGCTTTTTAAATGTTTACTCATATTGGCCTTCAAGTATCAAGTCTAATATGGTCAAACATAGGAGGGCTATCCATGAGAGCAAACGAACAATGCAAATGAAGATTAGCAAACTAAGATCTCACTCCTAGGTGGTTAAACCTAAATATCAGGAGTACTAGCTCTGATACCAATTGAAAAGTCACCTAGAGGGGGTGAATAGGTGATTATGCTAATCTAATGAACTCAATGCGGAATTTAAAAACTTAATGCAATACACTCAAGTGCAATCAACAAATGATGCACGCACAACCAAGCCAAGCAATTATGAATGCACAATATGAATAGTTGCAAGGCACAAAGTAAAGAGAGAGATAGAGAGAGAGAGAGTCAATGGATCAAGCGCAAACAACAAGATGTGTTTCGAGGTTCGAGCACCCAGCTCTACATCCCCGTCTTCGACACACGAAGGATTTCCAATCCACTAGCTAGTCCACCTAGGACTCTTACAAGGAGTACCCAACTCCTCTCTTTACAACCATAACCTCCACTTGAGGTAAGGCACCAAGCCAACAACAATCACCTCACACCTTGAGGGATTAGCACAAAGCAACCAGGGATCACCTCACACCTTGAGGGATACAACCCAAAGGCACAAAGCCAAACAAAGATAGGGTTTACAACTTAGTGGTTTCAAACAACAACCACAAAACAATCTCTTTCCACTTAGTGGTTTCAAGCAACAACCACAAACAATCTCTTTCTCCCACACAAAAATTCTATAGAAAAGATAGTAGATTTTAGCTCAAGTGTGGAGAAAACCAAGGGATTTGAAACCAGCAACTCAAAGAAAATCTTTGGGAAATAATAGAAATGAAGATAGTGAAGTTCAAATAAAAGCTTTTCCCAAAATCCCTTTTCTTTGATTTTTCAACCCTAATAAAAACACCAAAAAGATTGTTCAATTTGAATCCAAAAACCTCTTTTGATTGCTGTGAAAACACCAGAGATTAAGGAAAAATTCGCACAAAAAATCTTTGAGAAAAACTCTTTCCAATGGGGTATTTATAGACCCCAGAAAATATAGCCGTTGGCAGCAGAAAATGCCAGAATTACACTGCTGGTCGACCGGCCGGTCGACCGTCCAACGGTCAAATTTTGCCCGTTGCCAGCTACCGGTCAACCGCCCCGGTCGACCCAAACAAACAGAGAGCTCTGCTCTCAGACCCGGTCGACCCAGACGGTCGATCGTTGCCAAACGTGTACATATCTGTGCACGTCGGTCGACCGACCCGGTCGACCGACTTCCGCCAAGTCGACTTGGTCAGAAGACTAGTCGACTGGTGAAGCCCGAAACAGAAAACTGGGTTAGAAACATATTTAAAATTCTTTTATCTTTTCTAAAAATTACCAAAAATAGTTTTATCATTTTGCATTGATATATAAACATGTGGTAAAAAGTTTAGCTCAAATATCAATCAATATGAACTATTTTTGTGTCTTATCATTTTTACCAAAAATCGAAAACTGTATTTTCTAAAACTTGGATTTTGAATAGAAAATACGTTTTGTCCAAAACTCTTCCAAATACAAAAACATGATATTTAAACACTTTGAAGCATGATGCATATGGATAGAAATCCAATATACATGAAACATATATATATCAATTTTTTGTCAATAATTTCAAAATATGTTTTGTCAAAAATACCAAAACATAAAACACATGAATAAGTAAGTCAAAACTAAGTTTGTCTAGGAAATTAAGCATGTATGTATATAGAACAAATCTAATATACATTAAACCATGTAAACTTGTTTTGATCTATCTATTCATGAAAACCAAGATCGGTTAAACCTAAAACCGAAAAACCGAAAACCAATATTCAAAACATGAAACGTGTGTGTTGTGAACTTGAGCATATCATACTATTCTAATCTTTACAATTTGGATCTAAACACAAAACTAAAACTATGGTACCGATGTCTTCTTGTAGAGCGCAATCTCCAAGCCGACTCGATCCAAAACTCTTTGATCCACCGAGCAAGTGTTATATATGATCTTTGACGCTCGGGCTCTTGAATCAACATGTGAAAGATGTGTGGAAGCTTTCACCAACTAATAACTTGATTAATGATCTGAAACTAAATACACAAGATTATTAGTACACATAACTACATTAGTTAATCATCATCAAAACTAGAGTGGAAGGCCTTTGGGCCAACAGGTGGCAATTGGTGTTCGCTGGCATAATAAATGATAATCAATTGTTAATGCATTGTGACTAATCGTAACCACCCGACTGTATGCATATTTAACTATGTTAGACATATGATTGTACACATGACCAGATTTGTATACCAGACTAGTGGCATGCTAGGTTACACATCTAGACCTTTTTCATTCCCCGTTATCATGACATCAGTTGTTGTTTATAGTTATTTTACTTGTCTTTCATCTGCACATTTATTCATGTTATTGTTATTCAGTTGCTTGTTTATCATATTATTTAGTTATCTTATGTCTACAATTATTCTTGTTATTACTTTATGCACATTGTTTGTATGCACGAGCAGTCCCCTTTACACACACACTCACCAGATCGCTTTCTGACGACCTTGGATTTGCACGTCCAGATATTGAACGTTTTGTTTCTATTGTTCCGGTGTTCGTGTGATCGTGCGCTCGCGAGGAGCTAGATTCTCTCTCTCTGATTCTGTTATTCTCATCTCTCTTATCTTCTTGTAATTTTCCTTATTCTCGATATATCAACTTTAGTTGTTATTTCAGTTCTTGATTCATATGATATCATGTGTGGATGCTTATATGTAATATTGCAGTAATCATGATTCATTATAATTTCAGTTTATAGCTTGTTTCGGGTAACTTAAGGCTTAGCGCGTATACGTGAGGTATTTTCCTTGCGTATATGCGTCGCCAACCTTCGTCGCGACTCCGTTTCTGCGTATTTTGGGAAGCGGGGCGTGACAGATATGCTCAAGTTCACAACACACACACACACACACACACACACTTGTTTTAAGTTTCATGTTTATTGGTTTTGGTTTTCGGTTTAACCAATCTTGGTTGTCATGAATAGATAGAATCAATAAATTTACATGGTTTACTGTATATTAGATTTGATATATATACATATATGCTTCATCTATTTAGATAAACTTATTTTGATACACTATTCATGTGTTTGGAGTTTTGTATTTAGACAAAACCTATTTTTGGATTTAATGTCAAAATATATATATAATACTTTTCATGTATATTGGATTCTATCCATAAACTATATGCTTCAAAGTTATTTAAATATCACGTTTTTGTATTTACATGTGTTTTAGAAAAATCGGATTTCCATTTCAAATATCTATTTTTGAAAATATAGAATTTGGTTTAAGGCAATTTTTCAAGTCACAAAAATGGTTCAAAAAGTTTGAAATATGTGTTGAATTTTTATCACACATGTTTGTATTTCAAGGATATAACATGAACTGATTTTTGTGAAATTTATGTAATTTTATGGGATTTTATTGAAGTTAAAAACCCAAGTTTTTAAATCCTGAAAATATCCCTGCCAGGCTCTGGCGGTCGACCGGGACGGTCGACCGGACCAGTAGTTTGATCGACCAGACCGGTCGACCGATGTGCGCAAGACGTGCACAAAGGCCAAGTGATTTGGCCAGTCGACCGAGCGGTCGATCGACTGAAGTCATCCCACTCTCGGGTGCGGCCAGTCGACCGGCGGTCGACCGTTCACTTTGGTCCGATCGACCGGGCGGTTGACCGGCCAGAGAGCAATTGCTCTTTGGATCTAGCACGGTCGATTGGGCGGTCGACCGGAGGGCTCAACAGTCAATTTTTTGACCGTTGGCCGGTCGACCGGCCGGTCGTTCGGAAGGGTATTCTGGCCCTTTTCAGCTGCCAACGGGCAGATTTTCAAATGGGTTATAAATATCCCATTTGAGTTGGTTTTTCAATAAGATTTTCAAGAGCTAAATTTCTCACCTTTACAAGTCTTTTAATACAAGTTTTCAAAAGAGTTTTTAAGGCAAAAAGATTCATCTTTATTTGTTTTTCAAGGGTTGAAAAAATCAAAGAAAAATAGAGATTTGGGATATTTGTTTTGTTCTTCATTCTACATCTATTCTAGTTATTTTCTCAAGTATTTTTTTTTTGTTATTTGATTTCCAAATACCTTGTTTCTCACACTTGAGCTTATCTTCTATCTTATCTATTTATGATCTTTGTTTTTGTGGGAAAAGAAGTTGTTTGTGGTCTTTTAGATCACAAAGTTGTAAACCTTTCATTGATTGTGATATCCCTCTAGTGAGAGGTGATTGAGTTGTTATCCCTCAAGTGTGAGGTGATAGTGGAAGTGGTATTTGGCTCCCTCTAGTGAGAGGTGGAGATTGTGTTAGAATCCCTTAAGTGTGAGGTGATTGATTTGTTATTGGCTAAGTGCCGATCCCTCTAAGTGTAGAGGTGATTTGTTTTGTGCCTTGCCTCTAATGAGAGGTTATATTTGTTGTAGAGAGGAGTTGTGTACTCCTAATTGTAATTGTCCCAAATCCTCAGTGGAGGTTCCCTGTGTGGGAAGTCCTGTGTGGACGAGTTAGTGAAAATCCTTCTGTGTGAAGGCGGGGACATAGAGCTGTTTGCTCGAACCTCGAAACATATCTCGGTGTTTGCGTTCGATCCACTTTCTCTAACTCTCTCTCTTACTTTGTACATTGATTCATATTGTCATATCATATACATGCTTGGTTTGTTTGTGTGCCTTACTTGTGTTTAACCAAGAGAGCTTCATATAGCACCTCAACTCATATTCAGAGGAATCAAGAGGAGTTAGTTCAGAGCCATTCACTGGGAATTCGGCTACACTCTTTGGTTACACTAAGTGTGTTGCAATTAAGTTTTTAATTTCTGCATTATTGTTCATAGATTAGCCATACACCTATTCACCCCCCTCTAGGCGTACTTTCAAAATCACTTCATAAATCTTAACTAATCCTAATCTAAATCCTAACAATAATCATATCTATCCTAACTTATCCAAATCCAAATCCTATTTTCATAATCATAACCTCAGTTAATTCTATCCTAGCTAATAAGTCGAGCAGTTTGAACCTAACTGAAATTCTGATTTTTAAAATCCCTAATGATCTATAAAAAGTCTAAACTACTCCGTTTTCTACCTCAAAGAAAAAAATCATGACCCAACTCTCCCTACTTCTTTCTCAAGCGGAGCATGAACAAAAAAAAAAGATCTCGAAGTGCAGAGATTAAGGAGCAGGCTGGGGGAATCAACTCCAAGTAAGTAACCTATTATCTCACAATTTATTTAGTAAAAATAGTTTATTAAAAATCATGTCTATACCATAATTATTCATGAATTTTTATCCATCAAAACCCAACCACAAATCCAAAAAAAATACATGCGAATATATACCGACCCATATTTTAATTTAAATATTTTTTTGGAATTTTTACAACTAAGGATTTCAAAAAAAAGGAAGAAGAAACCCACTGATCTGCTCTCGGCCTGGCCTAGAGCAGCCTTTGGCAACACAGACCCTAACCACTGATCTGCTCTCGGTCTGGCTGAGAGCACTCTTTGGCAACATGGACCCATGAGGGTCTGTGTTTTTTTGAGTCTAGGCAACCCACTTATTTAAAAAAAAAAAATTCTAACCCGGTTGACCCTAGCCTAGCCTGGCTTGGCTGGAACAGGCTGGGGCTGGCCCAGGCCAACAAGTCTGGCTTGGCTTGGCCCAGGACGGGACTGGACTGGACTGGCCCAGGCTGGGACTGGCCTGGACTGCACCAACAGGGCCCAGATCCTGTGTTAAAAAAAAAAGAAATTTTTCTGGATTATTTTGAAAAATCACTAAAGTCAGTGTCGACTAATACTGATAATTGGCTCTACGATTTTTAATTCATAAATGGAGTCATATTTCAAGAACCTGCTTTCAAATTATTTTTCAAAATCATATTTTCTACTTTTTGATATTTATGAAAATTTTTCTGAATTTATCAAAAATCTAGCCAATTCGGTATCGACAAGTATTAATGATTCATTTCAGGATTTTTTAACTTACAAACCAGATTGAATTTTGAGAATCCATTTTACATTACTCCTCTGTGTAATATTCTCTATTTTATAGAATTTTTGGGAATCATTCTGAACTAGTCAAATTTTGCCCTATTTAAATAATATTAAATAATTTCTTTTTCTTTTCTTCTCTTTTCTTCTTCTCCAAACTTTTTCGCCAAGCTACTGCCTTACCTCCACTGGCCATCATCCCACTGACTCCCTTAATCCTTTAAAAACCCACTCTTAATCTCATTCTCCCTAATCTCTCTTAAAATTTCTATCTCACTCAAAACTTTCCCAAACTTTCTCCATCTCCTTTCTCTAAATAGCCAGCCACGCCACCACCATGACCGTTCTCCCGCCGCCGGCAACTCTACCCTGGCTAGCTACCCATGGCTGCCTCAACTCCGGTCATCCTCTCACCAACATTCTCCACTCTTCTACTCCCCTAATTTTTCATCTCCTTCCTCACTTTAACCCCTTACTACCACCACTTCACCATCAAGTTCACCATCATCTCCCACCACCAAATATACTTCCATCCACAACTTCTCTTCACCAACACCACTTCCACCCAATCCAACACCAACATCCATTCTCTCCATCACCTATCCATCAACATCACCAACTTGTCATCACCATCACCCTATAAAGCTCACACCCCCTCCTTATCTCTTTCTCTCCTTCTCCCTGCGTGCCGGCCCAGACCGTCGCTGCTAGGCCAGTTGTCGCTAGCCTATCCCTACCTCTCTTCTCTCTTCTCTCTTCTCTCTCTCTAAACCCAAAATCCTAAACCCAATAATCCACATCCAATTACCCAAAACCCCAATAGCCCATACTCGTTAACCCATTAACCCATCACTTAAGTTATGGGTTTGGTTTGCGGATCTAAACCCGACATGTTAAGAGTCCAAACCCACTTTTAAACCCATGAAGGTAATGTTTACATAAAACCCCCAGTGAAATAAATTTATTTCATTTTAAATCCTTTATATTACATATTTAACCCTTTTGCTATGATTTTAGTGTTCGAGCAATATCTGGAGCACCCGGTGTCCGATCTGGACAATTTTCGAACCTTTGCGATCGTAGGAAGACGAGCTACGTCTCTGTACTACCTATGAGAGTGTTTTTACTTTGTAAATGATATTTTATCTTGTTAAATGAAATTAATTGATTACTTTAATAAATAAAATATGAATATTGGTAAATTATTGTAAATATTAGTTATTAAATTGTGATTAATGATAACTCGCTGTAATTAGAATGTGCATGATTACTCCTTAAATATGTTTAGTATAGTAATAAAAAAATTATAATTAAAAGAAATTGATAAAGACAATCCAAGTTTATAATAAATTGATAATTGAAATATGGTAACAGAGATACTTGTATTTAGTTACTTTGATGTGTCGATTAGGTTAATAATATGAAAATCATTATACCAATTTAGGCATGCGTTCATTGTGTGTATGGGCACTCACGTTCATGTACATGTATCACTGCTACAACGGATACTATATTACACTGGATACTATTATTTACATGCTTGTGTTATTATTACACGAATACACTAGTACACCAGACACCGTTATTCATGCGCTTGTATCATTGTTACACGGACACTCTCGTATACTGAACACTGTTATATTATATAGATACTTGTTGTAGTGGATCATTCTTACACTGGATACTATTATTCCTGTTACATGGGTTCACCTGTATTCATGCACTAAATGTTCCTATATCCCTGTTGCATGACTCACTGCTCCTGTTACCTGAATTACTGTTATTTGAATATTTATGTTTGTTATATGGATTACTATTATTTGAATATTCATATATTCCTATTACATTGTATGCTTGTTCATGTAACTGTATTACTGATAAAAATCTTATTAATTTGTTACATGTTATAAATATTGTTAACACACTAGCATACTTGTATTCTGGTATACCAGTTATTAGCACAGTCACATCAGCGTCCGGCGGAACATGTGTGGACTAAGTGCCATGCGGAGCAAAATGCCACAACACACCTATACGTGGTGGGGGCCATCTCTTGAATCCATGGGGGCCACCTCTAAAATCCTCACTCCACTTGGTATTGGGTGATGAAGATGTCTCAGGTGCCCTTGTTATAGATATTGTTACTGACCAGACTCAATATTCTTATTATCCTGTATTCCTGTTATACGCACAGTCATGCAAGCGTCCGGCACATGGTGTGTGAAACTAAGTGCCACACGGAACAAAATGCTACACTACATACATGGTGGGGGTACCTCTTGAATCCGTAGGACCACCTCTAGAATCCCACATTGCGGGGTGTTGGCTTGATGGAGGCATCCTCAGTGCACTTATTATTCAAACCCAGTACATAATATATTTAATAACCCAACAATGGTAACGTCAGGAACACTTGCTATTTGGTCATTCTTTCGTTCAGATAATGATACCCGTATGCCATGTCCAGATTGTTCGACTAGGGTGCGGGGTCCAGTATGAATTACCAGTGATATGGGACACTAGAAGAGATTGATTAAAATATCAGGTGATACTAATTGTTATTATTGTATAATTATATTGCTTCATATCTCGCCCAGCATAATTATCTTGTTTATTATCATATTATTACATATGTATTTTCTGCTCTTAATGTCATGTTATTATCCTACACTCCATGTATTCCATGTGGGCATGTCATACATGTACATTCACGACACTATAAATGATTGCTATGGTATATAATCATGTATTATATAATACTGTAGAGGTAACCTTATTATATAAACTAGGTATTGATTATGTTATAGTACTGTTAGAATACTTGTAATATTGATATACCGGTTGTTAGGATATTTGTATTATATCACTATCACCTTGGCATGTATTATATATTACTGTGATTGTACTATTATAGTATATATTATTGCTTCTTTCATTTTATCACTCACTAGGTCACTTTCTGACGACTTTGAGTTTGCGTACCCAGATTGGTGATATGAGATATCGTGGTATGAGATATTTCACGGATACACATAGGAGACTCATAATCTACACTATTTATAGGTATCTTTATTATTCTATTTTAATTTTCTTATTTATCCATGTTTTCATATCTATCATTGTCACTGACCCCTTTTTGCAGGTATTCTTGTACTTATTTAATGCTGAAATAATCGTATATATTGTGTTTATTTCCCGTACTGAGACTTAGCGTACGTACGTGAGGGTATTTTCGCTCTGCATATGTAAATCGCCATAACATTTTCATATCCGCGGGATCAGGGCTTTATAGCAGGAAAGCATTAGAAAATGATTGTAAAAAATCTTATAAAATCTGGTCAAAAACCCATATCTATTGGCCAAACCAAAACTAGTCGTTAAGCTCAAACCCAGCCCAGATAGGCCTTACGGTTGACCGACCGGTCGACCGTTAACTGTTATAATATGATTGTTGGGGTTTCTGGTCGACCGAGCAGTCGACCAAGCCAACTCCAAAGAGTCATACTCTCTGATGGTCGTTCGAGAAAAACTGAGAGCTCTGTAGACTGTTGGCCCAAGGTTACAATCACCCATGATTAGTGTATTTTGATGATTACAAAACATATTAGTTATTTGTACTAATAACATTTGTTATTTAAGTGTGTTTCAGATTTCTATTCATTCTAGAAGTCTTCTCTCACAAATACAAGGATTTGGACTCAAGTCAACTCCAATTGGGCTCAAGGAACAAGTGTTGAAGATCATATGAAGAAGCCTATTGAAGATCTTGAAGTCTTAGAATCATTGTAAGAAATAGAATGTTAAGTTTGAGTATATGAAATTTGGCTCTAGGATTTGCACACACATTTGTTCATATATTTCATATATTTTGAAAATGGTTATTTCTAAGTTTTATGCCTTAGTTTATATATACATGTACCAAAAGTTTTATATCTTGAAAATCTTGTATATAACATGTGTATAAACTATTTTCTGCATAATACTTATCTATATGTATTTTTAAAATATTTCTCAAAATTTTTCTAACTCAAAACCAGTCCAGTTTTTCTGTTTCAGGCAACTTCGGTCGACCGGCCCGTCGACCGGCAATGTGTCTGGACATGCACTGTTTGTGCATGTCTGTCGGTCGACCGAACCGGTCGACCGACGGAGAGCAAATTGCTCTAGGGTTTTTTCGGTCGACCGGACCGGTCGACCGGAAGAAGGAAACTGTGTTTCCTCTTTTGGGACGGTCGACCGGACCGGTCGACCGGGAGCCAACGGCTCTCTGCTGCTGGGCTGGTGGTCGACCGGACCGGTCGACCGCCAGGCCTGCAAAATCCCAACGGCTCTTTCCTCTTTTGTGCAATTCTGAAATCTGTTTTTTATCTGATTTCTTGGCAGACTTTTTCAGTGTTTTTCAGGTCTTTTTCAGAGAAATAAGACCAAAAGAAATTATTTTTAACCTATTTTTAACCCTATAAATAGAGGAGAAGTCTCTCTTGCATATTACTTAGAAAAATCCTCAAGTTTGTATTGTTTTCAAAAGAGAAAAGAAAAGAGTTTAAAGCTTTCATTCCAATTCTTTTTGAGCTTGTTTTTCAGTTGTGTTTGATTACTAATATCACTCTACAACTGAAGTTTTTCTCACCACACTTCATAGAGCCAAAAATTCAATACTCATTCTATAGTGAAGTTGTAATTGAAGTGAGAGTGTTTGTAAAAGAGTTTGAGAAAGAGTGTAGTGATCTTGTTATGATCACTTTGTTCTTGTAATCCTTTCCTTTGTGAAGCAACCTCTTCGGTAGAGGTCCTTTGTACTCGGTGGAGCTCGGTGCTCGGTCTTCGGTAGACCAAATTGTAAAGGCGTCCTCGGTGGATAGTGGAAACCCTTCACGGAGGTGAAGGCGGGGAGTAGAGCGGTGGCTCGAACCTCGAAACAAATCACTTTGTTTGCGATTGCCTTTGCGTCTAATTCTTGCTTTACTTTTTCAATAGCTCCTTATTGCTTTCTATTGCATACTTGTGATATTGTTTAATTTTCTTGTGCTACTATTTGCTAGCTTGTAATTCTTGCCATATATCATTGTGTTTGTATCATTCTTCAAATCATCCATTTCATACTTGTGTGTGCCAATCCCGTACTCATCCAACAAGAGCTTCACATAGCGCCTCAACCCATATCAAGGGGAATCAAGAGGAGTTTAGTCCAGAGCCTCGCAAGAGGAATTCGGCTACACTTGTTGAATTGTACTAAGTTGAGCCTCACTTGTTTTAGGTTTAGCATTTAGAGAGTTGAAATTTTTTAAGATTAGCAATCACACCTATTCACCCCCCCTCTAGGTGTTTTTCAATTGGTATCAGAGCTTGGACTCTAGGATTTGGTTTAACAACCTTAGAGAAGATCCTAATTTGCTAATCATTTCATTCATATTCATATAGTAAAAATGGCCGATGGAATTAAGACCCCTCCTAAGTTTGATGGACTTAACTTTCCCATATGAAAAGTTAAGATGACCGTGTTTTTGCAATCTCTAGGTAGCCGAGTTGCAAAAGCCGTGACTAAGTCCTTTAGTGTACCCCCCGGTGACGAATCCACTTGGTCCGAAATAGAGACTAAGGAATTCGATGCCAATGCCAAAGCTCATTATGCACTCCTACAAGCCCTAATTGATGATGACATAGCTAGGGTTATCCATTGCAAATCCGCATATGAGATTTGGTCACATTTGATAGTCACACATGAGGGGACCTCACAAGTAAAGAAGGCTAAGATTGACCTTCTTCGGTCCCAATATGAAACATTTAGCATGCAAGAAAATGAAACCATAGATGATATGGTTACAAGATTTACCAAGATTACTAATGGACTCTCTTCTTTAGGTGAAGATATCAACAATGATCAAAGAGTAAGGAAGATCATCCGGGCTCTTCCTCCTTCATGGGAAGTTAAAGCAACAACCTTGAAGGAACTCAACGACAATGAAGAGATGGAGCTTATAGGTCTCATTGGGAACCTCAAAACCCATGAGATGGAAAGGAAAGCAAGGGAGGATATGGCTCCTTCCAAAAGGAAGACTATCGCCTTCAAGAGTCAAGCTACACACTCCGATGAAGATGATGAAGAAGAAGATGAGGAGGAGCTCTCACTCCTTGTTAAGAATGTCCGGAGGATGTACAACAAGGCGAAATACCAAGGTAGAAGAAGATGGCAAGGAGGCAAAGAAGAAAGGAAGATTGTGTGCTTCAATTGCCAAAGACCGGGCACATTGTGGCGGAGTGTCCGGACAAAGCAAAGCCCTCCACTTCAAAGAAGCCTTACAAGAAGAAGGCTATGAAGGCAACTTGGGATTCGGAGACCGAATCCGAAGAAGAAATAGACACCGCCAACATGTGCTTCATGGCTAATGAAGGCACAAGCAAGGTAACCTCTTCCCCTTCTCATGATAATGAACTTTCTATGGATGTGTTAGAAGAGGCTTTTGTTGAGTTGTCACAAAACTATGATTTCTTAAAGAAAAAGTATCTTAAAATGAAAAAGGATAATGAATCTTTAAGTCTTCAAGTTTTCACTCTTACAAAGGAAAAAGATGATTTGGTTTCCACTTTGGCCACTACCAAAATGATTTTGAAAATATAAGATTTCTTGCAAAGGTAAGGCCCCACTAATTGATTCAAATGAAGTTTCTATGCTTAAGGAAAGATTAGACTCATTAAGTGTTGTTTTGAAAGATTGTGAATTTAACAAAAAGAAAATTGAGGCTATGTTTCCTAAGAAACAAGCCCCAAAGAAAAATGCTCATGCTCATGTTCATGTTCATGCTACACAACCTAAACAACATGGCAAAACCTCAAAACATGCTCACACTACACATACACATCATGCATTCATGTATGGTAGAGTGTTCTCATGTTCACATTGTGGACGGAAAGGGCACTTAGCCAATTTTTGCTATGATAGATTAAATGTATCACGTCATAATGTTTGGGTTCGAGGCACTAACTTTCAAGGACCCAAGAAAGTTTGGGTACCAAAATCAACAATTATGTTAAATGATGTAGGTACTTTCCAAATCCCAACGACGTAGAGGATTGTGGTATCTTAATAGCGGTTGCTCAAGGCACATGACTTGGGACATCAACAACTTTGCAACCCTATCAAGATATCATGAAGGTGGCACCGTCACCTTCGGAGATGACGCCAAGGGTAAAATCATCGGTATTGGTAATGTAAAACTTGGCACCTCTCCTTTAATTGAAAATGTAGTTTTAGTTGATGGCCTCAAGCATAATCTCTTGAGTGTTAGTCAACTTTGTGATAAAGGTTTTGATATTGTTTTTGATAATGTTTCTTGTAAAGTAGTTGATAGAACTTCTAATGTTTGTGTATTTTCCGATTTTCGTGAAAGTAATGTTTATATGATTGATATGTTAAATATGTCTTGTAATATTACTTGTTTGAAAGCCCTCGATGATGACTCTTGGTTGTGGCATAGGAGATTAGGGCATATTTCTTTTGAACACTTTTCTAGGTTAAACACAAAGGAAATGGTGAAAGGTATTCCTTGCTTGAATTTTGAAAAGGACCGAGTTTGTGACGCATGTCAATTTGGGAAACAAACTAAGTCTTCTTTCAAGTCAATTAAGGATATCATGACATCACGTCCTTTGGAGTTAATCCATATGGATCTTTTTGGCCCTACACAAACCAAAAGTCTAAGTGGGAATAGATTTGCTTATGTTTTGGTTGATGACTTTTCAAGATTTACTTGGGTTTTCTTTCTTGAACATAAAAGCCAAGCATTTTCGTATTTCCAAACTTTTAAGAAAAGAGTTGAAAAAGAAAAAGATGTTTCGATTTTGAGAATAAGAAGTGATAGAGGAGGTGAATTCATTAACCAACCCTTTACCACTTTTTGTGATGAACATGGAATAAAGCATGAACTTTCTTGTCCTAGAACTCCACAACAAAATGGAGTAGTTGAACGGAAAAATAGAACATTACAAGAGATGGCTAGGACAATGCTTAGTGAATACGGTCTACAACATTATTTGTGGGCCGAGGCCGTTAATACATCATGCTACATATCAAATCATGTTTTCTTATGTAAAAATACTACTAAAACTTCTTTTGAAATGTATTTTTCTAGAAAACCTAATGTTTTCTATTTTAAAGTTTTTGGTTGCAAATGCTTTGTTTTAAACACAAAAGATAATTTAGGAAAGTTTGATGCTAGATCTTATGAGGCTATTTTTGTAGATTACTCAAACACTAGTAAGGCTTATAGAGTTTTCATTAGATCATCTTTGACTATTGAAGAGTCTATTCATGTTAAGTTTGAGGAATCTAACAAGTTTGTTAAGAATGTTGTAGAAATAGATGCATTGGATGAAGGTTTGGAGAAAGTGACCTTGGAGGATGCTTCTACTATGGGAGACAAACCAAAGGATGATGAAGGAAGCGAAGCTAAGGTGGAAGAGGCACAAGGAAATGAAAATCAAACACATGAGGTGGAGCCTACTCAACCACTACCAAAGGATTGGAGATACAATCCACATCATCCCAAGGACCTCGTCATAGGTGAAGTATCAAAAGGGGTAACTACTCGCTCTAGACTTCATGACTATTGTGGTAACTATGCATTCATTTCTCATATTGAACCCAAAATGTCCTCGAAGCCGAGGCCGATTCATATTGGTTGCTAGCCATGCAAGAGGAGCTCAATCAATTTGAGCGCAACCAAGTTTGGCACCTTGTTCCTAGGCCCCACGATAGACCAACAATTGGTACTAAGTGGATCTTTAAGAACAAGTTGGATGAATCGGGTAATGTAGTTAGAAACAAGGCTAGGTTAGTTGCCCAAGGTTACACTCAAATCGAAGGAATCGATTTTGAAGAAACCTTTGCACCCGTAGCACGGCTTGAAGCCATACGGATGACACTAGCTTTTGCCTCATATAAAGATTTCAAATTATTTTAAATGGATGTTAAAAGTGCTTTTCTAAATGGATTTATTGAAGAGGAAGTGTATGTTGAACAACCCCCCGGGTTTGTTGATCCTACACATTCGGATTTTGTTTTTAAATTAGATAAAGCTCTTTATGGTTTAAAACAAGCCCCTAGGGCTTGGTATGAAAGACTTTCTTCATTTTTGATTTTAAATGGTTTTAAGAAAGGTAAAATTGACACAACATTGTTTACTAAACATGTAGAAAAAGATATTCTTATTGTGCAAATTTATGTGGATGATATTATTTTTGGTTCTACTAATGAATCTCTTTGCAAAGCTTTTGAGTCATGCATGAAGGATGAATTTGAAATGTCTATGATGGGGGAACTCAACTATTTCCTTGGACTCCAAATCAAGCAAAGGAAGGATGGGATCTTCATCAATCAAACCAAGTACACAAAGGAACTAATCAAAAGGTTTGGGCTTGAAGGATCGAAAGTAAGCAAAACTCCCATGGCAACAACTACAAAGCTTGACAAGGATGAACAAGGTAAAAGTGTAGACATTAAATTATATCGTAGCATGACTGGTAGCTTGCTTTATTTGACGGCTAGTAGGCCGGATATTATGTTTTCCGTTTGTCTTTGTGCACGTTTTCAATCTTGTCCTAAAGAATCTCACATAATTGCGGTTAAACGCATAATTAGATACCTTAAGGGCACTATTGAAATGGGTTTGTGGTATCCTAAAACCGGATTATTTGAAATGAAGAGTTTTTCGGATGCCGACTATGCGGGTTGTAGGGTAGATAGGAAGAGCACAAGTGGAACATGTCAATTCTTAGGTAATTGTCTTGTATCTTGGTCTTCCAAAAAGCAAAATTCGGTAGCCCTATCAACCGCCGAGGCGGAGTATGTTGCGGCCGGAGCTTGTTGTGCACAAGTTCTTTGGATGAAACATACTCTCCTTGACTATGATTTACACTTTGATCATGTTAAAATATTTTGTGATAATACTAGTACTATTCACATGACAAAGAATGCAAATCAACATAGTAAAACCAAACACATTGACATTAGGTATCACTTTCTTCGAGATCATTATGAGAAAGGTGATATTGAGATTGATTATGTTTCTACCGATTTTCAACTTGCCGATATTTTTACTAAACCATTAGACTATGCTAGATTTTCATTTATTTGTGGTGAGTTGAATGTTTGCATTATGGATTCTTAAAAATAAATTTTTTTTTTAATTGGTATTTTCACCCTTTTTGATGTATGACAAAAAGGGGAGAATAAGTTTAGTTTAGTTTGATATTTAGTATTGATATTATTTGAGTTTTATTTTATGAAGAAAAAGGAAATTTGTTTAGAAAATTTGTTTATTTAAGTTTTTGACAAAACTTTTGTACATTGAATGCTTTATGTATTGTGCTTTCAATAGTCCAATTTTTATACATAGCATTATTTGAGGGGGAGTTTTTCAAACTCCTCTTCCATGTTTATTTAAATAACCTATATGTTTTGTCATCATCAAAAAGGGGGAGATTGTTGGCCCAAGGTTACAATCACCCATGATTAGTGTATTTTGATGATTACAAAACATATTAGTTATTTGTACTAATAACATTTGTTGTTTAAGTGTGTTTCAGATTTCTATTCATTCTAGAAGTCTTCTCTCACAAATACAAGGATTTGGACTCAAGTCAACTCCAATTGGGCTCAAGGAACAAGTGTTGAAGATCATATGAAGAAGCCTATTGAAGATCTTGAAGTTTTAGAATCATTGTAAGAAATAGAATGTTAAAGTTTGAGTATATGAAATTTGGCTCTAGGATTTGCACACACATTTGTTCATATATTTCATATATTTTGAAAATGGTTATTTTTAAGTTTTATGCCTTAGTTTATATATACATGTACCAAAAGTTTTATATCTTGAAAATCTTGTATATAACATGTGTATAAACTATTTTCTGCATAATACTTAGCTATATGTATTTTTAAAATATTTCTCAAAATTTTTCTAACTCAAAAACCAGTCCAGTTTTTCTGTTTCAGGCAACTTCGGTCGACCGGCCCGGTCGACCGGCGATGTGTCTGGACATGCACTGTTTGTGCATGTCTGTCGGTCGACCGAACCGGTCGACCGACAGAGAGCAAATTGCTCTCGGGTTTTTTCGGTCGACCGGACCGGTCGACCGGAAGAAGGAAACTGTGTTTCCTTTTTTGGGACGGTCGACCGGACCGGTCGACCGGGAGCCAACGGCTCTCTGCTGCTGGGCTGGTGGTCGACCGGACCGGTCGACCGCCAGGCCTGCAAAATCCCAACGGCTCTTTCCTCTTTTGTGCAATTCTGAAATCTGTTTTTTTATCTGATTTCTTGGCAGACTTTTTCAGTATTTTTCAGGTCTTTTTCAGAGAAAATAAGACCAAAAGAAATTGTTTTTAACCTATTTTTAACCCTATAAATAGAGGAGAAGTCTCTCTTGCATATTACTTAGAAAAATCCTCAAGTTTGTATTGTTTTCAAAAGAGAAAAGAAAAGAGTTTAAAGCTTTCATTCCAATTCTTTTTGAGCTTATTTTTCAGTTGTGTTTGATTACTAATATCACTCTACAACTGAAGTTTTTCTCACCACACTTCATAGAGCCAAAAATTCAATACTCATTCTATAGTGAAGTTGTAATTGAATTGAGAGTATTTGTAAAAGAGTTTGAGAAAGAGTGTAGTGATCTTGTTGTGATCACTTTGTTCTTGTAATCCTTTCCTTTGTGAAGCAACCTCTTCGGTAGAGGTCCTTTGTACTCGGTGGAGCTCGGTGCTCGGTCTTCGGTAGACCAAATTGTAAAGGCGTCCTCGGTGGATAGTGGAAACCCTTCACGGAGGTGAAGGCGGGGAGTAGAGCGGTGGCTCGAACCTCGAAACAAATCACTTTGTTTGCGATTGCCTTTGCGTCTAATTCTTACTTTACTTTTCAATAGCTCCTTATTGCTTTCTATTGCATACTTGTGATATTGTTTAATTTTCTTGTGCTACTATTTGCTAGCTTGTAATTCTTGCCATATATCATTGTGTTTGTATCATTCTTCATATCATCCATTTCATACTTGTGTGTGCCAATCCCGTACTCATCCAACAAGAGCTTCACATAGCGCCTCAACCCATATCAAGGGGAATCAAGAGGAGTTTAGTCCAGAGCCTCGCAAGAGGAATTCGGCTACACTTGTTGAATTGTACTAAGTTGAGCCTCACTTGTTTTAGGTTTAGCATTTAGAGAGTTGAATTTTTTAAGATTAGCAATCACACCTATTCACCCCCCCTCTAGGTGTTTTTCATAGACATAGTCGGTCGACTGGTCGGTCAGCCAATATCCGCTGCGGTCGACTAGTCAATCGACCAAACTCTAACTCTCTTGTGCTCGTTCACGTCTGTGCATGTCGGTCGACCATGCGGTTGACCGATGGAGAAAATTTGCTCTGGGTTGGTCAACCATGCGTTCGATCGAAAATGGCCCAAGAATAATATTTTGAAACATTTAGACACTTTTTATATCCAATTTAAATGCCAATAAATCTCAATAAATTTTTTCACAAAAATAAGTTCATGTAAAAACACTAGAGCATAAATATGTGTGATCAAGAATCATATGTATTACAAATATGTGAACTTATTTTTTAAATGTAGAAATTCAATCTTGAAATAAATCCGTATTTTCTAAAAGCTAAACTATTAAACGAAAATCTAATTTTTTTTTCAAACTTACATAAATACGAAAACAAGCTTCTCAAACTCTTTTGAAGAACAAATGTGTGTGGATAGGATCCAATACACATATAAAACATATAAACTTGTTTTTGATAATCAATATACATCATAAAATAATTTTTGATAAAACACAACTTAAACTCATTAATTCAACTCATCAAAGTAAATTTCGTAAATACATTTGAAGCATCAATGTATATTGATAAAATTCAATATATATAAATAATGTAAACTTATTTTTGATGAAATCTACTCATAAATAAAAAACGTATTCTGGTTAAATTAAAACGGGTTAAACAGAAACACAAAAACTATTGATCTTGAAAACTAATATTGATATTTGTGGATGTGTGAGTTTGAGCAATCAAAACTAATCTATTTTATACAAATCTCTTAAACTTACAGACTTTTGACTCAAGTCTTCTTCTTAAATAATTTTTTTTTCATCTTGACTTGATCCAAAGTTGATTCCATCAAGTTAGACTCCTTCTTGAGTACTTGATATGATCTTTAAGATTGAGCTCTTGAATCAACGTGTGCTAGTTTCAAATTTTGACTTTGAATCTTTTATTAAAGCTAAACATTAACTAAGATCTTGATTGAATATCTGAAACTTAAATGACACAAGATCATTAGTACTTATAACTACATGAGTTAATCATCATTCAAACTAGAGTGATAGGCCCTTGGGCCAACAGTATACACAAATACCACATACTCATTCACATTCATTAAGTCAAGCACAATCACAATCACATTTTGCCATGAGTTTACTCAATTATTGGATAATTTTTTGAGAGTTTTTATGGTATCATTCATACACATATGTGCTAGTGTTTTACACACCATCATTTTTATTTTCAAGTTCATATATAACATGAAGTTCAATTTATCAGGTAAAGTATCAATACTTAATCACATTCGTGTTGATCAAGTTATAATAATCATAACCAGTATCCGATTATCACATTCACATATACATTCATATATATACTGATATGTCACACACAATCAAGCTCATACGATTTTCAGCGCATACACATCATGGGAATCAATTAATCGGAAAAAAATAATACTTAATCACTTACCTATTTACTTACTTAAAGGGCAATTATAGTTATCAATATGGGTGTCCGATTTTCTGATTTAATATCTATATCAATTTCACTAGTTCAGCACACATTATGAGTGTAAACAATCATCATACATATACATGCATAGATATATCAAACAGTAGCATAAGGCATAAAATTACCGATTGATAATCATTACTACTTAATTATATTCTCAATTCATTCTATATGAATTCTAATATTCAGAGATACGCTACTCACAGATTCTGACGATCATCGACTCTATCGACCATCCAATCTCCCGAATATCTCTATTCATGAATACACATCTATTTTATAATTATTTTTAATCAAATGTTAAGTTAAGTCGTGACTAAATTCACCTTGATACTCAATGAATGTTCAAAACAAATTCCTCCGGCATATGCACTGCTCGATGCCGGTAAAATCCCATATGTTTGAGTCTTGGTTGGCCTCCCCTCAGGCTGTTGCTGCCTACGCTGGGTGTGTAAATGTCACCCTCATCTTCATGAATCCAATAATTTAGAAACCTCGTGAATCAAACTTTGGATGACCAAGAAATCGCCTGAAAATCACACCGCGGGCCCATGCCCTGCATGCCCAATGCCTGTGCGCGCCCTGCGTCTGCATGTACTATGCTTCTGCGCACTCTGTGCCTACCTCCGGCCACTGATGTGGCTATCTACTGCCGCTGGCTAGCCCTCTCGCCGCCAGCAAAAAAGAGAGGGAGAGAGAGCTAGAGAGTACATCAAAAAAGAGATGCGCCGACCACTAAAACATCGCCGTCTACCACCAAGAGGGAGAGAAGATAAGTAAGGAAAATAGAGAGAGGATTAGGGTTTGAGAGGGAAAGCTAGTGAGAGAGAGAGAGAGGGAAGCTCAGAATGAGGGAATTTTCTCCTCATTTTCTGCCTTAAATATTTGGCAACTACTCTTCCCCTCATGCCACCTAGTCAACACAAATTTCCATACCACCCTAGATCTTGCCACCTCTCCTTTCATCTCACCTCTTCATCAAAGACCAAGCCACCTCACATCCCACTTACTTAAATTTGAAAATTACATTTGTATATTTGTATTAATACATATACACCAAATTACACACACACACACATACTTGCATATTCATATCAACACAATGTATATTAATTATTTACAGTTAAAAGAATTTATTCTCTTAATTTTTCATTAAACATATGTTAAAAGAAATTTTTTAATATACAAATATATATAGAGAGAGAGATAAATTTGTGTCATTTGGAAGGATTCGGGGCAAAATCCTTCTCACTCAAATACAACCAATCAGAGTGAAAGACCCACTATGTCGAATTTGATCTACATTATTTCAAGTAAGTAAAAATAAAAAATCATATATTTTGAATACTTATTGCTCATCCATCAAGTAGGCTCCATCAAGTAGGCTCAAAATGGATGGCTGAAATAGTGAGTTGGTTAGTTATAACGGTGTAGAATATTTGAAATTTAACAAAAATTAGTATGTGAGGTCTGTTAAGTGTCTATGTCATGTTGAAATAGTCGTATCGAGAATGTTGTCTAAAAACGTAAATCTAAGCAATATGTTATTTTCAACCGTTCATTTTGCGCCTACTTGATGGATGGAAAAAAAAGTATTCAAAATACATATTTTTTTGATTTTGGTTACTTGAAATAATGTAGATCAACTTCAATGGACTGGGTAGTGCATTCAGATGTCCTAGGGTTGTATTTGAGTGGGAAGGACTCGGAAGTGGGTTATGCATACACACACACATATATATGTATATATGTATATATATGTATATATATGTATATATATATAGTGAGTTGATCCCCTAAGAAAGGTTCTCACGAATTCATGTGAGAACTTTCACGTGGGCCGTCGGATCTGATAGAGATCTAGTTTTATTTGATTTGATCTATCAGATCCGACGATCCACGTGAAAGTTCTCACAGAAATTCGTGAGAACCGTTCTTAGAGGATCAGCTCCCTATATATATATATATATGTATGTATCTATATATGTGTGTGTATGTGTGTGCATCAGAAATATGTATATCAGCTGACAGTTGAGAGGGACTCTCAGCCTGCGGTGACATGGCACATTATTAGCCGCACTAATAAAGATGACCCGCCTATTGGAACAGTTGAAATTACTATTAGATTCACTAGAATCTCCTGAAAAAAAGACCGAGAATGATTGAAGTTGAAATCTGAGTGCTCAGAGGAAGAAGATGGGGAAGAGATTCAAGAATGAATTATTTCAGGAAGGTTGGAATCAAATTGAAAAAGAAGAGCATAAATTTTTTTTTAGATATGAGTTAATATATTAGTTACAAGCACTATAAAAAGGCCAATACTGTAAAACGACGTGAATAGTAATAATAAGTGTTATACATGACGGTTGGGTTTTCAAAAAAGTGATAAAAAGAAATTAATATATATTTGAAGCAGTTCTAGTATGAGAATCTAAAGAGTTCTCTTTTTTTCAGAGGTTTATTATGTAAACTACAAATTAGCTTTTTATAGAATATTTTTCCTATATATTTAGATTTCATATGGTACATATCTTTTCTTTATCGAGATTAATTTTAGTGCACCTTTTTTTCGAAACTGCTGCTGCATCACGGTAGATAGGATATTAATTACCTCAATTAGGTTAGAGTAATTAATATAGAATTTTATAAGATCTGATATACGCGGACTGCTCTTACGGTCGCAGGGCTAATCTATTTTGTTAAGTCTGATTGTTGCTAGGTCCTCGACTTTTGTTGCATTTTATAAATGATCATAATTCTGTTACATATGACATGCAAATAAGGACAGCGACTGTGTTCACAGTGCTGAACGATAGCTTATTTTTGTCTATTATTTTTATGCGAATAAGGAATGCAACTAGGGTTGCAATCGTGATATAAGATTGAAAATTATATTATATTAAGTCTGCGACCATGGTTACAGTGCTAAAAGGTCTGCGGTTTAGGGTCGCACTCGTAATATAAGATTGAAAGTTTTGTTATACCATGATTGCGACCATGGCCGCTATGCCAATATATATTTTTGGCTATATTTTGAATATATGTGTACTGCGACCTTGATCTCATTTATAATATACATTGAGAATAAAGTATTAGTACCAAGATCGAGCATAGTCGCAATTCATTAAAAATTATAAGAAATATTATCCAATCAATTTGCAAATATTGTGGCAGTTCGGAGAATATCTGATTTATAAAATATTTGCAAAATAAATCATTAACAATTGTATTTTATTTTTTTACAGTGTACAAATGTAATACACAAATAATTATATAGCTGCCCCACATCAAATTTTATTTTTCTATTCATTTTAGTTTCTTTTATTAAACATGCATGAATTGAAAACAACGCAAAATTAAACAACAAAAAATTATATATTACAACTAATTTTTTAAGTTTTACGCATATTTTTACTTTTTGCTGCTACTATTTTTTTTCACATCATCTTGATTCAAATCTTTTTTTTCCTTTGAGGAGAATTAGGAAATTTATAACAGCAGATAAATTCAACGAAAATTTCTCTGTAAATTATAAATATTTTCGGTAAATTTTTTTATGTGGATGAAGTTTTGCTAGTGTAGAAGTAAAAAGGGGTATTTTGGTCAACTTGATTGATGATTCTTTAGGCGGAAATTTTTTGATTTTTTTTAGCGCCTACACTCTACCACCGATATGTGGCATAAATTCGGCCATGTCACCGCCGGCTGAAGAGCTTTCTGAGCTGGTGGTTGAGATACAGATACCTTTATATATCGCTGGCAGCTGAAAGAGGCTTTTAGCCGGCGGTGACATGGTCGAATCTATGCCACATATCGGTGGCAGAGTGTAGGCACTAAAGAAACCAAAAAATTCTCACCTAAAGAATCGTCATTCAAGTTGACTAAAATACCGTCATTTTTACTTCTACACTAGCAAAAATTCATCCACAACAAAAATTTACCGAAATATTTATAATTTACAGAGAAATTTTCGTTGAATTTATCTATAGTTATAAATTTTCTAATTCTCCTACATCGAAAATGTATAAAGAAAAAAGATTGGTTCAAGATGATGTAAAAGAAAACAACAACAGTAAAAAGTAAAAAATATGCGTGAAACTTAAAAAATTGGTCATAATATATAATTTTTTTATTGTTTAATTTCGCATTATTTTCATTTCATACAGGTTTAATAAAAGAAACTGAAATGAATAGAAAAATAAAACTTGACGTGGGGCAACCGTATATTTTTTTTGTATTACAAATGTATAGTGTAAAACAATAATGAAATACAATAATTAATGATTTATTTTGTAGATAATTTATAAATCAGGTATTCTCGTAACTGCCACAATATTTACAGATTGGTTGGATAATATTGCATGCAATTTTTAATGAACTGCGACTATGGTCGGTCTTGATACTAAAAAATATTTTATTCTCAATGTATATTATAAATGAGATCAAGGTCGCAGTACACATAACTTCAAAAATATAACCAAAAAATTATATTGGCATAGCGATCATAGTCACAATTATGGTATAACAAAACTTCCAATCTTATATCACAAGTGCTATTCTAAACCACAGACCTTTTAGCACTGTGACCAAGGTCGCAAATTTAATATAATATAATTTTAATCTTATATCATGACTGCGACCCTAGTCGCATTCCTTATTCGCATAGAAATAATAGACAAAAATGTGCTATCGTTCAGCACTGCAACCACAGTCGCTATCCTTATTCGCATGCCATATGTAACAAAATTTTGATCATTTATAAAATGTAGCAAAAGTCGCGGAGCTACCAACAATCAGACTTAACAAAGTAGATTAGCCCTACGACTGTGAGGGTAGCCCGCATATATCTTATAAAATATTATATTAATTACTCTGACCTAATTGAAGTAATTAATATCCTATCTACCGTGATGCAGCAATAGTCTCCAAAAAGGTGCACTAAAATTAATCTTGATAAAGAAAAGATGTGCACCATACAAAATCTAAATATATAGAAAAATATTTTATAAAAAACTAATTTATAGTTCACATAATAAACCTCTTGAAAAAAAGGAAACTCTTTGGATTCTCACGCCAGAACTACTTTAAATAAATATTTAATTTATTTTTATCACTTCTTCGAAAACTCAACTGTCACCTATAACACTTATTATTACTATTCATGTCATTTCATAGTATTGGCCTTTTTATACTGCTTGTAACTAATATATTATCTCATATCTAAAAAGATATTTGTGCTCTTATTTTTTAATTTGATTTCGAACCTTTCTGAAATAATTCATTCTTGAATCATGTTTCCCAATCTTCTTCCTCTGAACACTCAGATTTCAACTTCAATCATTCTCCCACCGATCATATTTTTTCAAGAGATTCTAGTGAATCTGATAGCAGTTTGAACTTTGACTATCTCACTACATCAAATAATATTTTATATGATCCTCCTATTCATTAGGATGATGAAGTTTTCATGGGGCCTAGTGAGGAGGAACTTATTCCTCTGCCACTTTATAAATTATGCTTGATGAAAGCATGTCCTCTGATGCTGAAGGCATGCTTTCTTTCAGCATATTCTCAACAGCTTCTTCTCGACACCGATCAAAAGAAGAGCTAGATACAGACGATCCATTCAGTTTATCAATGAACTAAAGTATCCTAAAATAGAAGAAGAAAGCGAAGAGGACAGCAAGCCAGTCAACGAAGAAGAAGATGAGAAAATAAATAATGAACAGGAAGACGAGGTGAATGAAGACAACGAATCTGCTTATGATGTGATGAGACGAGGACTAGGATTTTCTGCTCTTTTAATATTCACCTTATTTTTGTTTTCTTTTAAGAGCTTTTAATGTTCTTTTTTTGTAAGGTTTCTTTCTGACCATATTATCTTATAAAAAAAATATATTTCTATCTAAAAAATGATCTTCCATATTTTTAAAATAAATGTAAAGTATATTTCTTTCATGCAACGCAATAATCACAATACTTCTGAGTGATTTTCTTAATACTGTTACAATGGTCGCGGACCAATATATTGCACACAAAAATTGTTATCATGCGATAAGAAATATAATGATTTAATAAAGAAAAATGTAAATCTTTTATTAAGAAGTTAAATATGGTCGTACTCTATAAATCTAAAAATATAATTATTATATGCGACCATTATTATATGCGACCATGGTCGCGTTACTCAGATAATAATTACTCTCAACTAGTAGAACTGTGAATCTAAATATAAAGTTATTATTTTTGCATCTCAGCTGCGACCATGGTCGCAGTACTCAGATAATAATTACTCTCACGTAAAAAAACTGCGACTATAATCGCAGTGCATTATTAACTATATTGATACATGAACTGCGATCACGGTTGCAGTCCTGATAAAAAACAATTTGATCTCTGTACATTCATGCAAGTTAAAAACTGTGACCATGATCGTAATTCAAAGTTAACTGTATCGACATTTGATATTGCGATCATGATCGTAATCCTTTCAAATCAGTATATTTCACTGTATATCACAAATTAAAAAACTGTGACAATGGCCGCAGTGTGTAACACAAATACAAAGTTCTTCTCATGCGTGAAAAAGAGACAAACAATTACATTGAAGAATAAATATATAAATCATAAATAAACTGCGACTATAGTTGCATTTCTAGTCAGTTGATCGTATATAAAATTATAAGTAAACTGTGACTATAGTCGTATTCCTATTCAGTTGGTCACAGTTATAAAGATAACTGTGACGATATTAACTAACATCAGAAATATAAAATAATAATAAACTAGATACAATCCTATATATAATTATAGACTTGACAAAGGTCGCTTTTAAAACTATTGGGAAATTATTTTATTGACCACTACGAGCTTATAGTCACATTCCTAAAATCCATAATATCTGCGTATAAAAAAAATTAATAAAGAAGTGTTCAAATCTGTTTCGTGATTTGATGTATTTATACTTGAAGAGACCTGATTCATACTCAGTTGGTTGCAGTTATAAAGATAACTGTACAATATTAACTAATGCTAGAAATATAAAAATAATAATAAACTATACAGATTTACTATCTTTTATCGCAGGGGCATTTAGTAATTTTAACTGTTCCAATAGGCGGGCTGTTCTTATTAGTGTGCTTAATAATTTGCCACGTCACCGCAGGCTGAGAGAGACTCTCAACTATCGGCTGATATACATATTTCTATGTGTGTGTGTGCGCGCGCGCGCGCGTGTGTATATATCACATTTTTGATAATCAAGATTAATTAAAAAGATGTTACACCCTGACTCTGATTTGAGTAAAAAAGAAGAGAAAAGAGAGTTAAATGGTGAAATAATTTGTAGGAGAAAGAGAAGTTCAAGGTTTTTCTCAAATGGGAAAGAGAAGAGAGTTAGAGATTTTTTGTTCTTGATGAATAGTAACTCAAGAGAGAATATAAATAAGTGAAAAGGTTTTGGTGATGATTTATTTATCTAAGAAAAAATCTAGAGCCCCCCCCCCCCCCCCCCCCCCCCCCCCCATAATTCATTAATTAGAACTCTCTCCAACTCTCCTTCCATAACTCTTTGTCCTCATTCATCTATATGTGTGTGTAATACTTTATATTTACCCTTCTCATTGTACATATTAGAATATGTTTAGAACTTAAGCATAATTAATTGTTCATTAACTAAATGATCGATTTTCTTATCATACGAAGGTAATTAAATTGTCATTTCTAATCATTCTTTATGTACACATTAATGAAATATTAAAACTTTAAATTAAAATTTAATAATCCGGTGTCACGTCTACCTCCCACCAATTGTCCTAATTTAATTTACAAATTTTATTTTAGAAGATACATACATATATTTGGCCTACACACACTATCAAAATCCATTACAATGGTTAGCATAAGTAGCAATAAGTGGATGAATCGAATAGACTCTCCAACAACAAGCATGCCAAACTTTTGTTAACATCCCATCAACCATATCAACATCAAAAGCTTAATTAATTAGTTAATTAAATAGTGCTCTAAAATATTTTTAATCCCAAACTTTAGAGATGCAATTATTTAATTCCCAATGGCCTACCTCATGAAAAGGCTAGCAATCCTTTTGCAACTACCAAGGAAAGAAACACAATCTCTAATGGCCGACACCAAGTTATTGTCTTTAAGTAAACTAAGTGTGATTGAAAAAACACTTAGCTTAATAACAACATTTTTTGTCCTTGTGTTTAGTTAATGGTGACGAATGCAATACAAATCGTAATGCTTGTTTGATGCTCTAGCATTCACTAGAAATTAACCAAGTGTTGATGTACTCTAAATCTTTACAAAGATTTTAGTGCATTTTTTTATACTTTTATTTTTAGTGCATATTTTTAATGTTTGGTGCCAAATTATGTCTTATGTGCCTAATTGCAACAATATACAAAGCTTGAATTTTTTTTTTTTTGTTGGACTTGTATAGAACTTTAGTACAAATGTCACACTTCATAAATTTTAACAGAGGAAAAAGGATCCAAGGGCACTAGAGCTGGAAAAAGGCTAAAATTTAAAGCTATGGGTCGGATAAAAATAAAAAGTATCTTAAATAATCCTATTTCAAAAGTTAGGCAAATAGCTAGAAGATATTATTCCTTTAGGCAATATGAAGAGAATAGCACTTCATAGTTAGGATAACTTCAGTAGTTCAGTGAAACATTTTTTTTACCTTTTGAGAGAATTCTTCAATTCAACATTACATTTATCAGAATTAAAACACATAGATGCTCGGAAAGCGATCTACAATTTTTTTTGGAATATAGGTCCTAATCTGATGCAAGCGGGCTTTAAACCCCAGATCTTTTATGTTTATTGTAAAAGTGTTTTACCACTGTGCTACAATGACACTTGCAAGTAACTTGTCTGTAAACATATTCGTATGTTTGTTTCACTTAGAAGAAAAAAATTAGAGGTTTCAAAGCGATTTCGAAATTTGTGTTCAGAGGAAATAATAGCTCAGGGATGTGTGAAAGTAGAGAAGAAGATCTATATTTATATGAATTTTTATTAAGGCTCTTAAAATTTAGTTTCGATTACTTTTACATCTGAATGAGTTTTCCTAGGCGACAAATGTAACACTTATCGTATGTACTTCAAATTTTGTAGAAATGATTTTAGAGACCTTAGATTGTTTCAGGCTGTTGTGAATTCGGAGATGCCCTCACGAGCAGATTGACTGGGGCTGCGCAGCGAAAAAAACCACAGGATCTACTAGAGCAACGAGAAGAAGAGAAAAAGAAGATATTCCAAAGTAGATAGAAAGCCAACACACAATATAAACTGATTCCACTGATCAAACAGATCGTGTGTACGTCCACGGGAGAAGAGGGATAAGCTTTATTAAAACTTTGGGAGAGTACAATAAGAATTACTTGCATCTCACGCTAAGAAGATTACAACCCCTTTGATGGCTGCCAAGAGCAGCGAACCCTTGTGGCTAAGCTTCTCTCACGAATCTCTCACCTAGATGAATTACACTCTTAAGAATTATAAATTCATTAGATTTCATTGAAGGTCACCCCTAAGGAGTTATTTATAAACATAGAACTCTCCTAGTTCTAAACAAACTTCATCAATACGAACAATCACCGTCTCAGAATAAAGAAAACATGAATCCAACTTGAATCTGGAAACAGATATAAAAAAAGAAAACGGCCAAACCCGTCATTAGTCGACTGGGCCAGAGTATTAGTCGACTAATACCGTTGACTAGGCCCAAACACTATTTGACTACATTGACAAAACTCGAGAACCCTAACTCTCTGTTGGCCAGCATAATTAACTATACAATGTATTAATCGATTAATCCATATGATTAGTCAACTATATCCAGTATTAGTCAACTGGTAATGCGCACAAGTCCTTGTACATGTTTGTTCTTTGATCTTTGAAGTTTCGTCTATTTTCATGACATATTCCAGCCACAATCCTAATAATCCCCCCTTGACTTGAATATGTCCAAGTCCAAGAATAACTATCATGCTCCATGTGCTCGCATCCACGCACAATTAAACAAATCATGACTTCTCTCCATCTCACTCCCTCTTCTTCCTAACCTCCTCATGGGATTCATAACTTGATTACGTCGAATAAGTTTAGGCACAACCTGAACTTTATCACTCAACGATCTCCCTGATCCACGCAGGATTTATGAGATTTTGCTCTACCATAAGAGTAACAATCTGGACTTTCTTGTTACATGCCTAGTTCCAATCTCTCTTTGGGGTACAACTGAACATTCGAGCATAAAACTATCGTAGTCTTCGATTATTCCACAACTGCCGCTTTCAAATCCGAGGATAACTGTAATTCACCAACTGTAACTTTCGAATTTCACAACATATATACATTACTGACATGTTTGGCCTGAAACTTCACATGGGTCACTTTGGAGATTTCTATAAGATCACCTTCAGAACTGAAACTGAACCCTTCCCCTTGTAGGCTCCAAGAGATATGAGATTATACCTTGAATCGGGAGCATGAAGGATGCCTTGAAGAGTAGTGATGAATACATCATGAGAACAAAACTGAATTGTTCCTTCGCCAATCACCTAGCTTGTAGCAGAATTCCCATGAAGACTTCTCCCCCTTAAATCGAAGTGTATGAGGTGAACATCTTCCTACTAGAATTGATATACTATGAACATCCAGAGTCAATAATCCATCTATCTTTAACTGACCTATTTATAACAGGTTGAACGTCGCACTTATCTTTATCTTCTTCCATTAGTTCAGTGATATTAGAATCTGGTTGTTTTTTTTTCTGAAGTCAACAATCAGCTCTAATGTGTTCCTTCTTGTGATAATAGTTGCACGTCAATTTCTATGTCTTCGGTTACCCGTGGAACTTCTATTATTACTCTCCTCTGTTTACTAATGAACTTGCCCGGAATCATCATAATGAGATACACCTGTCAACTGGGTGTTAATTTTGTTCTTATTGAGCAGATACTCCTTGACCTCATTGACCTTGATTGTTGACTTGCCTCCATAAATAATAGCTTCCCTAAAGCTATTATATGAAGAAGGTAAAGAACATAGTAATAGAAGTGTTTAATTCTCATCTTCTATCTTAACCTTTATCTTATCTAAATCATTGACAATAGAGAAAAATTATGTAATGTGAGACTTGTAGGTATACCTTCATGCATGCGAAGAAGAAAGAGATGCTGCTTTAGAATCAACCAATTCTCCAATGACTTATTCAGATAGTGGTTCTGAAGTCATCCAACACTTTGTCCGTCAAGTAAAGATGAATAGCCATCAAGACTTTCTCATCCAATTCCTACCAAGTTTCTTCCTTCATATCTTGAGGCTTTTTCTCCCTCCCGAGTAGTGCTATCTTCAACTCGCTCTGGGTAAGGATGGCATTCATCTTAATCTGCCACTTACTGAAATTGATGACACCATCGAACTTTTGAATATCAACTTGATCGCAGACATCTTCAAGTTGACCTTACTCTGATACTAATTATCGAAAATAATTTGTATGCTCTGATACCATTTTTATGAATTCGGAGATGCCCCCCACGATCGGAACGACAGGGGTTGCGCAATAGAAATAAACCACGAGATTTACTAGAACAATAAGAAAAAGATATTCCAAGTAGATAGAAAGCTAACACACAATATAATGTGGTTCCACTGATCAAACAAATCGTGTGTATGTCCATAGGAGAAGGGGGAGAAACTTTATTAAAACTTTGGGGGAGTACAATAAGAATTATTTACACCTCACGCTGAGAAGATTACAAGCTCTTTGATGGCCGCAAAGAACAGCGAACCCTCGTGGCTAAGATTCTCTCACGATCTCTCACCTAGATGAATTGCACCCTTAGGAATTACAAATTCGTTGGATTTTATTGAAAGTCACCCTTAAGGGGTTATTTATAGACTATGGGAGAGCTTATTTATAGACCATAGAACTTTTCTAATTCTAAATAAAGTTCATCAATACGAACAATCACCGCCTCAGAATAAAGGAAACCCGAATCCAACTAGAATCTGAAAACAAATCCAAAAAAAAACTGTCAGACCTGCCATTAGTTGATTAAGGCAGAGTATTAATCGACTAATACCATGTCGATTAGGCCCAAATACTAGTCGACTACTCTGACAAAATTTGAGAACCTCTACTCTATGGTGACCAACCTAGTCGACTATATAATGTATTAGTCGACTAATCTATGTGATTAGTTGACTGGTAATGTGTACAGCTCCTTAGTTTCGTTTACCCTCACGACGTATTTCAGTCACAAATCCTAACACAGGCAAACAAAGAAACCCCTAAACAGAACTAGAAAACCATGTATTCGTGGTTTAGTGGCTCATCTACGTAATTCTAGAGATCTATTTAATGCAAACTCTTGAACTTTATAGTTTGTCTCATGGTGCACTCTTATCTCTCTATTTTTAATCAAATAAAAATTAAAAAGTTACTCAATAACTAACATCAAACTTTATGTTATTCTCTCCTTGAATATTATTATTATATGGGTACGACTCTTAATAGTTTTCAATTGATTCCATGTCAGATTTAATCTATCATTTAAATTAAAAGTTATTTAATTAAATATTACTCAATTATGAATTCTATGATCTTTTTTTGAGAATATATAAGTATTTAATATATTAATTTCATCTAACTAGTTTTTTCATCTAAATTTCTTTTCATGAAGATAATGATAGTTTTTCTTAACACGTGCAGTAAGTCTAAAGTATGGAATAAAGACTACTTGGCCCACTGATTATGGTTTAACCTCTCAAAAAAATTAAATCAAAAGTGAAAAAGAAGATCTGCATGAAAATACACCACACTACACTCAATCAATTGCATAATTTGCTACCCATCTGCCTTCATATTAACTAATAATACAGTGATGACCCCCTAATTAATCAAAGTTCAAAAGCAAATTAATTGCCAGTCACAATCTGGAGGCTAGGGATTCCCCATAATTTAATAATAGAGGTTGAAAAGCTAAAGTTTTGCATGGAAGCTAGGCATGATACAGCTTCAAACAGTGGACCTAGCTATAGCCCACAAGAAAGAATTAGTCCAACTTGAATGAGCATTCACAAATGTACAGTTGTCTCCAGTTCTTGGCAAATGGACATTCTTGGTCCCATGACCTTTGACTTGGTCCCATAAATTTTGACTTGTTGAGTTGAACAAGTCCACAGGTGGAAGAAGCTGACCCTTGGTGTACTCAGTCCTTGCCAAAATGCAGTCATGCATGCACACATTTTTTCCTACTTACCCAAGTATGAAAGGTATTTATTATGTTACATGTACTTGAGTTTCAGGTTCATATGTTGAGGACAATTGAAAAGTCTTTTCTTGGAAGATGTGTATGTTCTAATCTCACCATTAGCGGTCGCGAGAGAATTTTTCGAATTAAATTTGCTGGGTGCACTAAGAGGCATATTATGTAACGATTTGACTTCACGTCATATGGAGATCACGGTTTGTGGTGTATGAAGACTGCGTATGAAGACTACTAGCAGTTTCTGTTAGAAAGTTAACAAATAACGTTGCACCCATCGAATTTAGCTAATAAGCGCGTATACGCTTCTTGAAGAGTCCAAGCCTTCCATGCTTGGCTTGGACTCCATCTTGTTTCCTTTCGATCTTGCACTTATCGGTGAAAACCAAGCACTTGGATCCTTTTGCTACATGCCAAGGAACATGAAAGAAGATTTAGAGAGAAGAAAGATTATTATTTTTTTTTTTTTTTTTTGTTTTTGTTTTCTGAATTGGATTTTGGATGCTGAGGCACATCCCAATTTATGTTATATGACTTTCCAACAAAGTCCAAAGTTTTAATTAAATGAACTTTCTAATTTTGCTTAACACGTATCTAATTGAATAGGCCTAATTAAATTATATTAAATTTAAATCATATCTAATAATTCCTCACTTGAGCTAAATTTAACTGATAAGAAGAATATGATCATCTTGAACAGAGTAATACATAAATGAAGGTGTCTTCAGGACTCGAACCTTCACTTTGTAGCTGAGAACTTAAATGGATAAACCTTTAAACTTGATAACTCAAATGGACAAACTGAAATTGTGATACACATACTGCTTTCAAAAGTCATTGTACTCCTTAAGCTAGCACTGCTTGTACTGTGTGCTCATCTCATCTACTGAGTGAGATCTAGAGATAGCCTGTCATCTCTTGTGAACTGACTAGCTTCAACACTAAGATAGGTAAGACTACCAAGAGTGTATCGTGTACCACTCCGACCAATACGATCCGTAAACTTATTAAGAGAATACAGTTCTCAACCTCCAAATCATACATAACTCATCTGTGACATAATGTGAGATTAACATTATAACATCATAGGAAGCAACCACTATAGTAATAGTGTTTACATTGTCTGTGTGTTCTTAGCTTGTTTTTCCATTGAACCTATGCATTAGGTTAGGTTCCCACTAAGAAACAACTAATTACAAGCTCTCAGTTCTAATCCCTTCGATGTGGATTATATCATCTCTCTCCAAGGCCTTTTGATCGCGGATCTACCAAATTCTTTTTAGACTTCACATCTTATATTGCTATAATACCACAAGAGATTATGAAAGTCACCGAGAGGGGAGTTGAATAGGTGATAATACTAATCTAATATGGAATGCAAAATTTAAGTAAACAAACAAAACGGTCAACTTAAACAAGAAGTGAAGCCGGGTTCCTAATCAAGAGCTCTATAACTGCTCCTCTTAATTCTTCTAGATAAGAGTTGAGGTGCACAATTGCCTTCTTGCTTATATCAGAAAACATTGATAGTCTAACAATCAATAGTAATGTAGTAACACAAATGCAATATGATAGTAAGAATGAAAATAGCAATTATGAGTACAAGTAGAACAATGAATACAATAGTAAGAATAAGAGACAAGGCAATCGCAAATATAAATCGTTTATTTCGAGACTCGAGCAACTTGCTCTACGTCCCGATCTTCACTGCGTGAAGGATTTCATTATCTACTAAGGATCACCATAAAGGTACCATAACTACAAGGTCTACACAAGACCCAGAGTACACAACTCCAAGCTTCAATTCTTTACACAAGAGATAGTACTAAGCCAATGAAGTTTACAAGCTCTTGACAACCATAAAGGTCACAAATTTTCTCTTTATAATTTTTTAGAGTTTTGAGTGGTGAAATGAAGGTCAAAAGTTTGTGAGAGAAATTTCAGTTGAAAAAATTGAACTTGAGAGCTTATAACTTACAGAGAATGATTTGAAATTGAGAGCTCTTGAAACTTGAAACTTAAAAGCAAAAACTTGATTTTCCTTAAAAATTTTGATTTCAAAAACTTGTATGTAAAACTTCTTTTTTCTTCTCCTACAATGACTCATATATATAGGCAGTAGGTAAGAAGCATTAGAGAGCTAAACCAGTCAATAAAACACTGATAAAGTCTTAATAAACTGAAATATACTCATTTGGGAATAAAACAAAATAGTTTGAATAGAGAAAATCTCATTTTATTTGAAATTTGGCCTAAATGGTCTACTGAGGTTGTTGACAGTCTAATTGGGCTACCGACAGTCCAATGTACAATGAATAAATTTTTATCCATTACGGAGCTTGCCTGTCGACGGTCCAATTGGACTGTCGACAGCTGACTGCATAACGTATCAGTTGTCGATAATATAGGTGGACTATCGACAATCAGCTCCGAAACACTGAAGACCTTAGTCTCTGTAAATTCCTTTTGACAGCTCCTTTTCAGGGACTGTCGACAGCTCTATTGAGCTATCGAAAATCAGAGACAAAAACATAGTATTTTTTTTAAATGTATTCGAAATAATTTTTGTATAGATAACTTGTGCAAATATGTGTAATTCTTGAGCATCAATTCAACACTAAAACTTAAACAATCTAAGATCTTACATAGGTTACACTCTCTTCAAGTCTTCATAAAAAGGGCTTCTTCAAAATTCACGCTTTTGATCGTCAGAGCTTGAGTCCCTTCTTTGAATCAACCTAATCACTTCATAACCTTCCTTTGGAGGAAGAATGAACCACAATCATTTCTTTTGAACCTTGTAAGCTTGTATACTCTAGAATTTGATTAGTACCAAATAACTTCATGTGATTTGTAATCATCAAAACAAAATTGGAGAGTGTACCCTTGGGCCAATAATCTCCCCCTTTTTGATGATGACAAAACATATGAGTTATTTCAAACAAATGAAAAGAAGAGCTGAGAAAGCTTCTCCTGAAATTATGCTTATCTATCAAGTTCAAACATACATGACTAAGAGAATTATTAATAACAAGCAAGTCATATGCATATATGTATTAATTTTACAATATAGAATATTATGCATAAATGGGCCAACCTCATTCCATGCCTCCAACCACTAAGATAAGTATGCGATAAAGAATAAGATACTAATAATTAAATATTACATACAACATGAGAATGAATGGATAAGAGATAATTGCATGAAAATCAATCTCAAACAATCTCAAACAAAGAACTAATAAATAACTCTAAATACATCTTCTCCTTTTTGTCATACATAAAAGAGAAATACCAATTTTTTACAAATCCAAATACTATTTGAAAATAGATCACTTCACGCTTTTGATCGTCCGAGCTTGAGTCCCTTCTTTGAATCAACTTAATCACTTCATAACCTTTTTTTAGAGGAAGAATGAATCAGTATCCTTTCTTTTGAACCCTGTAAGCTTATATACAGTAGAACTTGATTAGTACCAAATTGTAGGATCTATAAACAAGCAACACAAACACTAGAGGGGGGTGAATAGTATTATAAACTTTTTAAATAAAATTACTTGCAGGAAAGTAAAATTCACAGAATAAAACTCAGAAAATGCAAACGCAAAGACAAGAGATTTTATCCTGGTTCGGTCCTTGTGACCTACGTCCAGTCCCCAAGCAATCCGCTTGAGATTTTTCTTTTCCTGATTTGGATACACCCAAAACCAACACCTGTACACTACTTGACAAAGCACCATTTGTCAAATGTGTACAACTCCTCTTACACCAAGAAGACAACAACACCTTGTACAACTTCTCTTCTACACCAAGAAGACGCTCTTTTACAATACTTCTCTTTGAGTGATTACAATCAATCCTATAAGTCTTGAATCTGTATGTGATTATAGACAAGGTCTCTTATAGGTGGACTTTCAGAATTCTTCACAATAGAGTAGGATTTGTGTGAATAGAAAGTGGAAGCAAGTTTTCAGAAAAACAGAATTTTGAACAGAGTTTTTGGGCAGAAAACTTGTGTTTTGAATTGGTAAATTGATCCTAAGACAACATCCCTATTTATAGGTGAAATCTATAGTCAGTTAGGAAAGTTATCAATTCAAATTTGAAATTTAAAACATTAGATAAAACACCAACTGTTTAACAGTCAGAAACTGCTGTTAGTCGATAGGGTATGGAGGTTAGTCGACTAGAAGAACAAATTTTGTCATGGTTAGTCGACTAATATAGGAGGCAAGTCGACTATATCAAGACTGATACAGATAACAAGTTTCTGGAAACTGTATGTAGTCGACCAGTAGAACATGATTAGTCGACTATAATATGGGTTAGTCGACTAGGGTCTAGAGGTAAGTCGACTAATACTGCTAAATAGAGAACAAACAGAGAGTAGGAATATTTTTGTGGAAGGCCTTAGTCGACTGTATAATAGATCAAGTCAACTAGATGATAGGTTAGTCGACTATAGTTGGGTATAAGTCGACTATATGACTATTGTGTGTGTGATCAAGGCTTTTAACAAAAATTCTAAAAATACACAAAAATAGTCAAAGTCTTTATATGAGTTTGAGCAACCAGAACTCTGTATAAATGCTTGAGATAAACCTCCAAATGCATCTGTATCACTTTGTTATCCATCATCAAAAATTTTCAATCTGTAAGCTTCAACATTCTCTCCCTTTTTGATGATGACAACCTGTGCATGAAAACTTCCCCTGTAGTGAATAGGTTATAACAAACATATATAGAACAAGTGTTCTTGTTCTCCCCTGCATGAGTCATATATCCATAATCATATATCTATATCCATATATCTTTAATCATATCACAACACACATATCACATATAGCAGTACATATATAACACACAATAACACAAACATTCTCCCCCTTTGCCATTAACAAAAAGAGAAATAGCATAGATCATAAAAAGACACATGAACAAGCAGCGTTTTCATAACAAAACAGAAAATGTCAAGTAGTACAATAGAAAACTAAAAGAGTTATAACAAAAAGAAATACAAAAAGATACAAGAAACTCCAAAAACATGTAGCAACACAAAAAGCAAAGCCAACTCCATATGCATCAAATGTCGAATTCGGGAGGAGGTGGTGGTGGAAAACGGGTCTTGAGGAGATTCAGAATTTTCTTTTGAGCTGTTTCAAAAGACTCCATCTTCAATTGCATACTCATAAAATATTCCATCAGTAAAGATTGATCTGTGAGCAATGGATCCTGAGAGTCCATCATAGATTGTTGTTGGGCTTGTAGAGTCATGATTTCAGCAGAGATAGAGTTGTAGAAAGCATCGGGATATGAAGGAGGTGGTTGAGAGGAAAGGGGTTCAGTGAAAGGAGGTTTAGTGGAGGAGGAACTTGAGTTGAACTTTGTGAAGGAGGAGAGGGTAGATGTTGAGGTTGTGGTGGAGGGTGAGAAAATCATAAAGTTTCATACGATGATGTACGACACGATCAAAAGGCTCGAAAACTTTGACAACACTCGTTTCGAAAGTAAGATCTATGTGAAATTTCTGAAACACATGTGATAAAAAGGCTTCATATAGTAAGAAAAAGGTATGGTCCTTGACAAGATTATCAAAAATTATCTTAGCCCAGTTCACTTTTCGTTCAGCCATGATGGTATAGACACAAGTAGCTAAATCACGGGAATAATAGATATAACTCCCGATTTTTGGGCAAATATTATAGGCAAGACGAGAAATAGGTTTCAATTTATTGTTAGACATTGGTCGTCCTTGACCTGGAAGAAACATATTTGATAAGACCTCAACATCATCCATATTAATGTCATTAATAGATAGGCCGTGATAAGGAATTGAAAAAATATAACCTAAGAATTTTAGGGATAACTTGATATTCACACCTTTAACTATAGAATAGATATGAACATCATCATCATTGTCTTCATAGGTTAAGTTTGTATAAAACATGTGGATCAAGAAGGGATAATACCCTTGTCTAGAATCAGTAGAAAACATAGTATAAAGACCACAATTTTGAAGATAAGAAACAATATCATAGTCATTAAAGTCTTCATACTTAACAAATCTATCAGGTAAGATTTTTAATTGAGAAATTCTTAAGAAATCATCTTCTAGGGCAGGATTTTTAAGAAAAGCCCTAAAATCAGTTTGAGATGAGGAAGAAGATGGTGTAAATTTAGATTTCTTAGACCTAAACATGATTAGAACTGAAATTAAAGGTAGATAAAGCAGGAATGGAGAGTATAAGACAGAGATTGGAACGAAGTTACCAAGAAATTGAAGGAAGAGGAAAGTGGGTTCTGCTGCTGTGCTGAAAGCTGTAGTCTACTGCTTCTAGCGGCTAGAGAGAGGAACCAGGTGAAAAACTAGGGTTTTTATGAGGGTGAAGGGTAAAATGAGAAGTAAAACTAATATCAATGGTTAGGATTGAAAGTAGGTAGAGATCGGATCCAAAACTTATGAAATAGGTCGGGTTTCAAAGTCAAAAGCGAAAAACAGAACACAGATTTTGACAGGGTTAGTCGACTTAGGTTATGTGACTAGTCGACTAATCCACCTTTTAGTCGACTATTTTGTCGATATAGTCGACTAACTCTTAGTAGCTCAAAAAACTCATGTTTCTGTTTGATGCAATTAGTCGACTGGTCCACTTAAGTCGTCTGGTTACTTATCAAGTCGACTAATAGGCTTTGATAAGTCGACTAATAAGTGAAAAAATGCCTTAAAATAATTCTGAAAAATATTTAAAGATCAGAAATATTGCAAATGCCCAAATCTCTTCGAAATTTCATAAAAATATCTTCTTTAAGATGTTTTGTAAAAATATCTGCAACTTGATTATCAATTGATATAAAATTTAGTGAAATATCACCTTTTAAAGCATGATCACGTAAAAAATAATGTCTAATATCATATGCTTTGTACGTGAATGATGAATTAAATTTTTAGATAAGTTAATAGCACTGGTATTATCACACATAGGGTCTGTTTGGATTTAAGGAATTGGTGTGAAGTGAGGAAGTAGGAAGTAAGATTTATTTCCTTTAGGAAAAAGGGAAATGAGTATTAAGTTTTCTGGTGTTTGGATGGTTGTTGGGAAGTGTGGTTTGGAAAATGTTTTGTCGTTTCCGGTGTTTGGATGGTAATGAAAAGTGGAAATGGAAAAGTTGACCACAAAGTTGACCGCAAAATAATATTAAAATAAAAATTAATTAAGAAAAATAAAAAAAAGATTGTAATTAGAATGCAAATGAGATTTACATGACCAAAAATTAACTGTTTTATGCTATAACTTATTATAAATGAGATTTACATGACCACAAAATTAACTGTAGCACTCTGGAAGTGAGAAATGGTTGTGTAAAAGAGAGATGAAAAGGGAAAAGGGGTTTTCTTATTTCCTTTTCCGGTGTTTGGATAGATAGGGAATGAGCAATTATACTTCCCCACTTCCTCACTTCACTCGGATTCCTTACATCCAAACACGCCCATAATAGATGAATTTGTGATAAACATGCCATAATCAAATAGGGTTTGTTTTATCCATAAAATCTGAGCACATGGAACACTAGCAGCGATATATTCGGTTTCGGATGTTGATAATGATAGAGAATTTTGCTTTTTACTGAACCATGATACTAGTGAATGTCCCAAGAAGTGACAAGTACTACTAGTACTTTTCCGATCAGATTTACATCCAGCAAAATCAGCATCACTATATGATAGTAAATCAAATGTGCTTGATTTCGGATAAAATAAGTCATAGTTGATTGTGTTAGTAATATATCAAAAAATTCTTTTCACTGCTTTAAGATGTGATTCCTTAGGATTTGATTGATATCTAGCACATAAGCAAACACTAAACATAATATCAGGTCTACTTGAAGTAATATAAAGTAAAGAACCAATCATACCTCGATATCGTTTTTGATCAACATTCTTACCATTTTCATCTTTGTCTAAGAATGTAGTAGTATTCATGGGAGTGTTTTTATGACCAAAATTTTTCATACCAAATCTTTTCAGAAGTTTCTTTGCATACTTGCACTGAAAAATGAAGATTCCATCATTCATTTGCTTTATTTGCAGACCGAGAAAGTAAGTAAGTTCACCCATGTGGCTCATCTCGAATTCACTCTGCATAGTCTTAAAAAATCTTGACAAAGATTATCGTTAGTAGATTCAAATAAAATATCATCAGCATATATTTGAATAATTAAGATATCTTTATTAACATGTTTAATAAAGAGAGTTGTATCTACTCTTCCCATCTTAAAATGAGAATTTAACAGAAAACTTTTTAATTTATCATACCA
This sequence comes from Agave tequilana, assembly GCA_038442645.1. Lineage (NCBI taxonomy): Eukaryota > Viridiplantae > Streptophyta > Magnoliopsida > Asparagales > Asparagaceae > Agave > Agave tequilana. Next base: position 74,922 of record JAVJIF010007449.1, on the reverse strand, counting down.
AGCACGGAGTGCTTGTTTTAAACCATATAAAACTTTCTTAAGATTAAAAACATGGTTTGAAAATTTTTGATTTTCAAAACCTGGAGGTTGTTCAACATAAACAGTTTCTTTAATAAAACCATTTAAAAAGGTACTTTTAATATCCATTTGATAAAGTTTGAAATTCATAAAGCAAGCAAAAGAAGAAAAATACGAATTGATTCAAGTCTAACTACTGGTGCATAAGTTTTATCAAAATCAATACCTTCTTCTTGATTGTATCCTTGTGCTACTAACCTTACTTTGTTCTTAATAACTTGACCTGATTCATCAAGTTTGTTCTTAAAGACCCATCTGGTACCGATGACTGGATGATCAGTAGGACGTTGTACAAGATCCCAAACATCATTTCTGACAAATTGATTCAACTCTTCTTGCATTGCAATAGTCCAAAAATTATCTGCACATGCTTCTTTGATATTTTTCGGTTCAATGAGTGCAATGAAAGCAATTTGTGTCATATAGTTCAATTTAGATCTTGTCTGAACGCCTTGATTTATATCTCCAATAACCAAATCATGTGGATGATTCCTTACTTCAACATATGCTTTAGGTAACTTAGTAGAAGTCTCATCAATATTAAAAATGTTAGTATCATTAGAAGATATAACAATATTATCAATAGGAGTATCTATGATATCATCATCATCATATGAAGAAGTATTAGAAATATGCTTAATCAAAGATTCATCAAATTTAACATGCAATGACTCTTCAATAGTAAATATTTTCTTATTAAAGATTCTATATGCTTTACTTTGAGTAGAATAGCCAACAAAAATACCTTCATTGGATCTAACATCAAATTTATCTAAAGCGTCTCTTATATTTAAGATAAAACATTTACATCCAAAAATCTTGAAATAAAAAACTTTTGGAATTCTGTTATAAAATAATTTATAAGATGTTTTGTTTAAAATAGGTCGAATAAGCACACGATTTAAAAATAACATGCAGTACCAACAGCTTTAGCCCAAAAATATTTTGGTAAAATGACTGTTCATAAGCATAGTTCTAGCACATTCTGACAAACTCCTATTCTTTCTCTCCACAATACCATTTTGAGAAGATGCTTTAGGAATGTAAAGTTATGTGTAATACCATACTTATCACAGAAATTTGCAGAAGATTCATTTTCAAAATTTTTTTCATGATTACTTCGAATAGTGACTATGTTTAGAGACTTTTGATTTTGAATTCTTTTACAAAAACTTAAAAACTCATTAAAAGTATCATTTTTATTTTTTAGAAAAATTACCCATGAAAAACGTGAATAATCATCAACAATAACAAAAACATACCTACTTTTATTTAAAGAAGCGACACGAGTAGGACCAAATAAATCCAAATGCAACAGTTCTAAAGGTCTATTAGTAGAAACTAAATCTTTAAATTTAAAAGATGATTTAACTTGTTTTCCTAATTGACAAGAGTCACAAAAATAATCCTTTTTAAAAGCTATTTTTGGAAGACCTTTAACTAAATCAAATTAGAAATCTTAGAAATTGTTTTCACATTCATATGACCAAATCTTTTATGCCATAAAAAATAATCATTATTTGAAGCAAGTAAACATCAGTTATCATTTGATGATATACAAGTTATGGATAACTCATAAATATTATTGTTACGAGAACTTTTAAACAGAATATCTTTCAGTTAGTATCATATATAAGACATGCATCTTTTTCAAAAACAATTTTATAATCCTTATCACATAATTAACTAATACTTAATAGATTGTGCTTTAAACCACTTACCAAAAGAACATTTTCAATAAGGGGTTTAAAAATGTTACCAACAATGCTGAGACCAATAACCTTTCCTTCGTTATTGTCTCCAAATATTACTGTACCTCCCTTTTTGATTTGAAGGGAAGACTATAGTTGAATGTGTCTGGTCATGTGTTTGAAACAAACACTATAAAGTATCCACTTTTCTTTATATGGTACCCATCATGATAGGTCCGAAAAATATTAGCCTTTAGGAACCCAAATCCAAATGGAATTTGGTTTCCATTTGTTAGTATTAACATAATTACCAGAATTACACACATCATGTATATAAGATGCAATATAAGCATTTTTATCAACATTATTTAGATTTTTAGAAATTCATATATATTTGTTCCTAATTCTTTTTGAAATAGCATTAGTATTTCTTTTCACAAAAGAATTATATGGATTATTATTATAAAAATGTGTAGATTTTACAAAATTAGTTTTTGAAAATTTAAGACCAACATGTGCTGTAAATCTTATCTTTTGAAAATCCAAGACCAAAATGATTATTTGACATCTTTTGATAAGATAATAAATCATTTAAACTTTTTCCTTTATTAAATTTTGTCACATTTTTCAAAATTTCTTCATCCTTAATTTTGAAACTAGTCATTTTTTTTATCTAAAATAGTAATTTTAGAATTTAAAGAAATAGTTTCTTTTTTAAGCATAGAATTCTCTTCTAAGAAAATTTTATTATCCCTTTTTAAAGATGAAATAACCTTTTCAAAGTCATCTTTTTGAGAATTTAAAGAAGATGTTTGAGAAACATAAATTGCATTTTCATTGTTGAGTCTATCATTTTCCTTTATTAAAACTTTATTTTTAATCTTTTCATTTTTGAAATTATTATAAAGTTCATTAAATGCTTCTAATAATTCATCATAATCTTGTACCTCATCTTCTTGAGCCATGAAGCAGATATTGACGGTTTCAGTGGCTTCTTCTTCGTCAGAGGAATATGAATCGCTATCATCCCAAGTTGTTTGGAAGGCTTTCTTCTTCTTGTTGAACTTATTGAAAATTTTAAAATTTCCTTTTGATTTTATCAATGGGCAATCCTTCTTTATGTGACCTGGTTTATTACACTTAAAACAAATAGGATTATCATTAGTATCTTTATTCTTTTTAAACTTACTTTGTTTTAAGAACCTTTTGAATTTTCTTGAAAGCATCGCCATCTCCTCTTCATCGTCATCTGAGTTGTCCATATCTGAGGATGTATGGAAGGCAAGTACTTTCTTCTTTGATTGAAGCTGTTGTTCATCCTTTTTTCTGTCTTCAAGTTGCACTTTATATGCCATTAGATTACCAATAAGGTTTTCTAATGACATTATTGAGAGACCATTCGCTTCTTCTATTGCAGTAGTTTTCTTCTCCCAATCTGACGTGAGTACACGAAGGATCTTTCTGACTTTTTCAACTTGAGTATATTCCTTTCCAAAGGCTACTAAGAAATTTGTAATATCTGTGAACCTTATAACCATTTCTGTAATGGTTTCGTTCTCCTTCATTTTGAAGAGTTCAAACATGTGAACAAGAATAGAAATTTTAGACTCTTTAACCTTATTTTTATCTTCATGTGTTACCTATAAGATCTGTCATATTTGATTTGCAGATTTGACCGTTGACACGCGATTGAATTCTTGTTCAAGGCACAGTCGAGCGCATTCATTTCTTTGGCATCAAGGTTGACAAATTTCTTTTGTTTTTCACTCCAAGCATCATCATTGGTTGTAGGTTTGGTGTATGGTGCTTTCACTATGTTCCATAGTTCATAGTTGAGTGACTATAAGTAGATCTTCATTCTACACTTCCAGTAGTTGTAGTTCGATCCATCAAATAATGGTGGATGTTGTGTAGAATGTCCTTCTTTGAATTATGATGAAGGGAACTTCGTTGCCATCCTTACTCTGATATTAAGTGTAGGATCTATAAACAAGCAACACAAACACTAGAGGGGGGTGAATAGTATTTATAAACTTTTTAAATAAAATTACTTGCAGGAAAGTAAAATTCACAGAATAAAACTCAGAAAATGCAAATGTCAAGGCAAGAGATTTTATCCTAGTTCGGTCCTTGTGACCTACGTCCAGTCCCCAAGCAATCCGCTTGAGATTTTTCTTTTCCTGATTTGGATACACCCAAAACAACACCTGTACACCACTTGACAAAGGACTATTTGCCAAATGTGTACAACTCCTCTTACACCAAGAAGATAACAATACCTTGTACAACTTCTCTTCTATACCAAGAAGACGCTCTTTTACAATACTTCTCTTTGAGTGATTACAATCAATCCTATAAGCCTTAAATCTGTATGTGATTGTGGACAAGGTCTCTTATAGGTGGACTTTCAGAATTCTTTATAATAGAGTAAGATTTGTGTGAAGAACAGAAAGTGAAAGCAAGTTTTGAGAAAAACAGAATTTTGAACAGAGTTTTTGGGCAGAAAACTTGTGTTTTGAATTGGTGAATTGATCCTAAGATAACATCCCTATTTATAGGTGAAATCTATAGTCAGTTAGGGAAGTTATCAATTCAAAATTTAAATTTAAAACGTTAGATAAAACACCAGAATCAGTAACTGTTTAACAGTCAGAAACTGCTGTTAGTCGATAGGATATGGACGTTAGTCGACTAGAAGAACAAATTTTGTCCTGGTTAGTCGACTAATATAGGAGGCAAGTCGACTATATCAAGACTGATACGGATAACAAGTTTCTGGAAACTGTATTTAGTCGACCAGTATAACATGGTTAGTCGACTATAATATGGGTTAGTCGACTAGGGTCTAGAGGTAAGTCGACTAATACTGCTAAACATAGAACAAATAGAGAGCAGGAATATTTTGTGAAAGGCCTTAGTCGACTGTATAATGGATCAAGTCGACTAGATGATAGGTTAGTCGACTATAGTTGGGTATAAGTCGACTATATGACTATTGTGTGTGTGTGATCAAGGCTTTTAACAAAAATTCTAAAAATACACAAAAATAGTTAAAGTCTTTATATGAGTTTGAGCAACCAGAACTCTGTATAAATACTTTAGATAGAGCTCCAAATGCATCTGTATCACTTTGTTATCCATTATCAAAATCTTTTAATCTGTAAGCTTCAACACAAATAACTTCATCTGGTTTGTAATCATCAAAACAAAACCGGAGAGTTTACCCTTGAGCCAATAATCTATCCATTTTTGATGATGACAAAACACATAATATATTTAAAACAAATGAAAAGAAGAACTTAGAAAGCTCTCCCTAAATTATGATTTTATATCAAGTTCAAACATACATAACTAAGAGATATAGTAATAACAAGCAAGTCATATTCATATAGGTATTAATTTTGCAATATAGAACATTATGCATAAAATGGCCAACCTCCTTCCATGCCTCCAACCACCAAGATAAGTATGCAATAAAGAATAAGATACCAATAATTAAATATTTCATACAACATGAGAATGAATGGATAAGAGGTATTGCATGAAAATTAATTGTACACTTTTATTGCATATCTATTATTACATTCCTACATCTATCTTGTAATAAATACTGCTAATTTCTTGTCTTAAATCTTATTTTACAGGTTTGTCTTAATGAAGGAAGAGAAGATTAGACCAAATAAAGAGAGTTAAATTCTGATTTAATTGGATCTATTTGGTTAACTGAAGATAAAGCCAAATAAATACGTTAAAATCGAATTTAGAAGAATCAATTTGGTTAGCTTGAAGAATCAAGGAGATAGAAGTAAATCCAGAAGTCCAAATGCAACCCTATCAATATACAAAGAGATGTCTAAAGGATTGCGATGTATATTCAGAAGATTCAAAGAGATAAGACACAACCTAATTGAAGATTAAGGGACAAAATAAAAATTTATCTCCAATCTTATCTCCAACATTATCAGAAGATCTTTTCTGTTGGGTAAGAGATTTTGTCTCTATCTTTGTACGATCTCTTTTATCCAGTTTTGGCTATAAATATTTGCATTTTTGAAAGCAAAAGTGCTCCAATTCAGCAAAGAGTATAGGCTAGGCTATTTTTTAGTTCTAAGTTAGGATTTTTTATTTTCTTTTATGTAATTTTTTATTTTTATTTATGTAACTTAGAAGAGAGAAGAGTTCCATGAGAGAATAAGAGTGACGCTTGTACTGAGAGTGGCACTAGTGTAAGTAATCTTATTTTTTTTTATTTTTTACTTTATTGAATCTAAAATTACATTCTTTGTTCTTTATTTCTTTTTTTCTTCTACTTTCCTCTGAGGTGCTTGTAATCCAAATAAATCCTATAGCCTTGAAACTGTCTTGCCCTTGCAAGTGTCATTGATGGCTTGTGGTGATGGATAGCCATTTCTAAATTAGTTTAAGCTTGCACCTTTATTTCATAGTTTAGAATGAGAAAGGGGAATATCTTATACACCATGCTTTGATTGCCTTCAAGTCAAGGTAAATCGTTGCAATTGGTCTAAGGTAAGCAAGATTCAACGAGGTAAGTACTCTTTAATCCTTTCTTTCTTTTAATTTCTTATCAACACACTTTAAAAACCATCACTTCTTCTTTACTCTTTTCTTTAACTTAGTTCTCTTCTTTTCTTTTAAAACACCAACAACATTATCTTGCATCATCTTCTTCTTTCTACATCTCATCTTCTAACTTAACACTTTTTTCTTTTCTTTTAAAACTAAGAAGAAAGATTTTTAACCTGTTTAAGTAAATAAAAAAGAGAACTTACTTAAAAGCTTCCATCGCAGTCCCTCCTTGTAAATCACGACCCGCATAGCCACTTGCTATAGTGGTAGAATTGAGAACCTAGCACGTTTTCTAAAATTTTGGATTTTCTGTGTGCAGGTTTACCTCAATAAAATTTTGACGCTTTTGCCGGGGAGGGAAGGTAAGTTTTTTTCTTTTTGATTTACTTTAAACGGTTTAACTTTTCTTCTCTGTTTTTGTGTACAGAGGCTAATATTTGGAAACTAAGAGTTGTAGAGGACATATTGCTACTCTGTGCCTCTGTCCAAGAAGGCAGAGCATCACAGCCCACAACTGTGCCGCACAAACACGACAAAAGTCATGTTTTCGCAGCATCTGTGGTGAACTATTAACTGTAGTTTCTTGCAGGTTGCTTGAAATTCAAAAACTTAGCTACTTCGGTTTATAGTTTTCATGTTTAACATATTCTGCACACTGTTCTAATCTCAATAGTAATATGGTTGTTTGTTAATGCTAAAAAAAATTTAAAAATTGCATTTTAGGTATTTGTTTAATTCGTTACATTTAAATTATTGTTAAAGAGTGCTGGAGCTAAGGTACGTCTGCATTGCATATAGCTTAGGAAATACACTTGTATGTTATATCGCTGGGTGTTATTTTTGTTATATATTACTTGTACACTCGCACTAAAAAGATTTAAGAGCTTGTCCTATAAACAAGATAAGGTGGGAAGTCATTACCCTCTTTTAGCTCACAAACCATCTCCTCACTCACTAACCTATCCTAACTTAAAACTGAGTAGACGTTAGCCCTAGGGACATCTTAGGCTCAATAGGAGACTGACCTAAGGGGGAAGTTGTTAGAATTTAATTCTTGCCAAATCGGTATCTAAGGTTGGGGATTGAGAGGCGAAATCTCAAAGAATGGTAGTTTGACATAATTAGGCCCACTGCTTAGGCATGAATACCTTCCACAGGTCTTACCCCTACCTGGCCGATTAACTTATGGTCAGATTTTGTAATATACCCCCTATGGACAGTCTAACCAGTTATGAGTCATCTAGTTCTAAGGTTTACCCTAACTTGAGCTAGATTTTTCTCTGTTTGTTTCTTTATTTGCTTGTTTTTATTTTTGCTTTTGATATCTTTGTGATATGAATTATAATTATAATTATTCCAATGTATATAGTGATCCATACTTCACATTGACCTCTTTTGACTCGGATATTACCAACTCGGCACTACATAACTTTTACCAACTAAGTATGCCGGAATGGTCTTATCCGAATCAATATTATCCCCAATATCAGTATTATGAACAAGATTGGAATAATTATCTCCACTCTTTACTGAGTCAATGGGGATATAACTCCCCCGAGTCATATTATTAACCATAATTCTAACATTCAGCTTCAAATTTTCTTAGCCATGATCAATAATTAGAAGAAAAATCTGAGATGACTAAGAGTATAAAAGCCATTATTGATTCTCAAGAATAAAAACTAAAAATGATGGACTCACAATTCCCACATGACTTCTAAATCCAAGATCCTTACTCTATTTTCAAGTCCCACAACAAGAAGAAGAACCTACTAACTGAGAAATGAGTATGAAAAACCTGATTCAGTTTGAAAATAATTTTAACTAATCTATCAATAGGCTAGAAGTACAAATGAGTCATTTAATCAACATAGTGAAAGATAAAAATGAGGAAACCCTACCAACATATTTTCCACCATTTCCGATTGCCTAACCATATTGATAGAAACCAAGAATCATGGCATCTTGGAGACTTCAATTAAGATTCAATTTCATCACATCACCTTGAACTTGAATGAACCAAACCATTGATAAATTGGTAAGTTATCATTTCAATGAAAATGAACTTGAACAAAAATGTGAATTTGAACTTTCGTTTCGTGATTCAGTTCCAAAATTCGACTCTATGTTACCTTCGGTATCTTTACCCAAATTGGATCACATTTCTGAGCCAACATTGATTCCCGTACCCAAAAATCTTGAAATTGAATCACCTATTTTTGATAATCACATTTCATTGATGGGAAAAGAATATGAATTATAATTCCTTGATTTGGACTCAACTTTTAAACCAAAACTGATTCTTAAACCTAAACTTTATTTAAATTATATACCCAAGTTAGTGTTAGTTCTCATTCCTATCATTCAATAGCCCAAATCATCTATTCCACAAAGTCACAATCCATTGTTGGATCAAGGTAAGACAATTATGACTCAGTGATAATATTTGAAAATTGGTCATATAACCGGGATAAATTTCATTTCCAGATCTTACATGATCATATTCATAAAAATGATAATAAAAATGTAAATAAAAAAGAGGTCGTCAAAGATAGGCTTCAAGATAATCCACGTTATTTAGATTGGGCAAAAAAGATTAGCCCAATCTGACCACCACTGGAACCACCGCACTAAGGTAACATGTTTCCTTCCCTTTCTTCTTTTTCATGCATATACACATTTATTCATACATTGAGAATAATGCATGAGATAGGTGTGAAGGAGGGTTCTAACATAACATAGGTTTTCTTTTTATTTATAAAAAAATTAACATTTTTTTTGCTTTTAAAAACTTCTTGAAAAGAGAAACAATATTTTGACTCTTTTATTGTAAGAAATTAAGTCAATTTTAAGGAATAGGAGAATCATAATTAGGATTTCTTATACTTGGTCAAAATAAGATTATTTATTTGATTTCTAAGGGTAGAAAGAAAAATTGAAAAAGTAATTTAGTCTTAATTTTTATCTTGATGAAATATGCATATTTTATACACTTACACACTTAGGGTTAAAAAATAAAGATTTTTTATGACTTATAAAAAAGAAAAGAGAAAGAAAAAGAAAGAGAAATATATATATATATATATATATATATATATATATATATATATATATATATCAAAAATCATCTGATTAAGCTGGGTATTTGTGTCTCATAAAGCATAAGTATTCACGCCTTAAAGCGGTCCATCTTATAAATAAAACCCTTAGTTTTGTGCCCTTGTTTGTTCGAGTCCTTGAGTTCTTGGGGTGTTTTCTCACCCAGTGCCCTAACACCATCTGGTTTGGGAGACACCGATTAAAGGCTCGTTACATGAGCGAATTAGAAAGCCTAATTAGAACTAAGAGATATTACCACCAAAAATTTATAAAAATAATGCATAAGAGTTAGAGTTGAAGAATTTCGAGCCAAAATATCACGGTCAAGAAGGTGCATATGACTTAAGGTAAAATAATAAACTAGATGAGAAATACTGTTTAACTCCTCACCTTGATTGATAACAAGTTTTTGAATAGAGACTAAGCTTAGGAATGAACAGTTTGATGTTCATATGACTTATAAATTACTTGAATTTTTACAATAACACTTCAAATATTTTCTCGTCTTTTCAAAATATGTTTTCAAAATACTAATACTTTATTTCTCTTTCTTTATGAATTTTGTAGGTGTAATCCATTGAAAATCCTCACGAGACAAAACTCGTCCTCTCGGGATAACCTAGAGGTTTAATGACTTGTTACACATGCTAAGTGCAACCGTGATTCCTACGAAAGTGTGTTAGATTAGGTTAGCTCTATTTTTCTTTATTTTGTTCGAGGACGAGCAAAAGATAGGTATAGGGGTGTGATTATACACGTTTATTGCATATCTATTATTATTTTGCATCTATCTTGTGATAAATCCTACTAATTGAAAATACACCTAGAGAGGGGGTGAATAGGTGTATTAGCTAATCTAATGCAAATGATGTAGAATTAAAAATAAATTGCAACACACTATGTGTGACCAAAGAGTGTATCCGAATTCCCGGTGAAGGGCTCTGAACTATCTCCTGAATATTCCTCTAAATAAGAGTTGAGAAGCTATATGAAGCTCTCTTGGTTCAACACAAGTATGGGCACAAAAATAATATCTAGCATGTATGATATGAACAATATAAAACAATGCAAGATATGAGAGAGAGAGAGAGAGAGAGTTTAGAGACAGTGGATCAAACGCAAACACCAAGATATGTTTCAAGGTTAGAGCCACTGCTCTACGTCCCCGCCTTCACACAGAAGGATTTCTACTATGTCCACACAGGACCTCCCACACTGGGAACCTTCCCGAGAAATTTGCAATTACAAACTTAGGAGTACACAAATCCTCTCTCCAACACAACCACCTCTACAAAAGAGATAAGACACAAAGCCAAAACAACAATCACCTCTACACAAGAGGGATAAAGGCACAAAGCCAAACTCCACCACAATCACCTCTACACTATAGGGATAAGGCACAAAGCCAAACCACAATCACCTTTACACTAGAGGGATGTACACAAACACAATGCAAAGAAGGGATTACAATCTTGGTGATCGTGACCACAAACAACTCTTGGTGATCTCAATAGACCACAAACAATATTTCTCAAAAAAAATAAGATCCTATAGATAGGATAGAGATGATAGCTCAAGTGTGAGAAAAACAAGGTGTTTGAAAAATAAAATCACAAAGAAAATACATGGGAAAAATATTAGATAGAAATAGAAATGAAGATCCAAAAACAATTTCCCAAAGACTCTATTTTTCTTTGATTTTTTCACCCCTTGAAAACAAAATAAAAATAAATCTTTTTGGCACAAAAACTATTCAAAAACTTGCTGCTAAACTCTGAAAATATAGGAAAGAAAGCTCTCTCAAAATCATATAGAAAACAGCCCCCAAAACCCATTTATATAGGATTGGAAAAAATATAGCCGTTGGCAGCCTGAAAGGTCAGAAATGACCCTCTAGTCGACCAGCCGGTCGACCGGCCCAACGGTCATATTTCTGACCGTTGTGCCTCCGGTCGACCGCCCGGTCGACTGGGCACAGCTGTCGGTCGATCATCCGGTCTACCGACACCACCCGAGATATGGGTGGTGGTTGCACCCGGTCGACCGCCCGATCAACCGGTCTTATAGGCTGGCCATGTGCACATCCTCGTGCACATCGGTCGACCGGTTCGGTAGACCAACCACTGGCCCGGTCGACCACCAGCAGATCTGGCTGGGATATTTCAGAACTTGAAACTTAGGTATTTTGACTCCAATAAAATCCCATAAAATCTTATAAATTTCTCAAAAATAAGTTCTTCTTAGATATTTGAATAACAAATATGTGTGACCAAAAATCAACACATATTACAAACTATTTGAACAATTTTTGTGATATAGAAATTAAGCTTAAACACAAAAATCGTATTTTCTGAAAATCAAACTTTGAAATGGAAATCCGATTTTTTCCAAACTTATATAAATACAAAAACAAGATATTTAAACTCTTTTGAAGCATATTGTGTATAGATTGAATCCAATATACATGTAGTATATATATATATATATATATGTATATATATATATATATATATATATATATATATATATATATATATATATTTTTGACATGAAATCCAAAAATGAGTTTTCTTAATTACAAAACTCTAAACAATGAATAGGATCATCAAAATAAGTTTTTCTAAGTACATGATGCATATATGTATATAGATGAAATCTAATATACATTTAAATCATGTAAACTTGTTTTGATTCTATCTATTTAAGAAAAATCATATATTTGTATATTCGAAATTCAAAACCGGTTAAACTGAAAACTAAACATATTGAACTTTTGTGTGTGTGTGTTAACTTGAGCATATCAACACTATCTATTTTTACAAAAGATCTAAATAGAAATACAAGCCGAAGTCTTCTTGTAGAACTCCTTCTCCAAGCCGACTCAATGCAAACACGATCCAAAGAGCTTGACTTCAATCAAGTGTTAGATGCGATCTTGACGCGCGAGCTCTTGAATCTACATGAGTTAGCTCCAAAATTCCTTAGTTGAAGCTAAACACCTACTAATACCTTGATCAATAACTGAATTGTATAAACACGAGATTATTAATAAACTATAACTACATGAGTTAATTATCATTCAAATTAGAGTGATGGGCATTTAGGCCAACAATCTCCCCCTTTTTGATGATGATAAAACTCATGGAGTTATATATGCATGGATTAAAGTTAAGCTTCATAGAAGCTCCCCTTTAACTCATGCATAACAATAAACAAATAGATATTCAATGAAATGCATAAACTAAACAAAAGCATATATGTATAAATAAGGATATAAACATGCATATATAAACTCACTAAATTCTTCTCCCCCTTTTTGTCAATTCATCAACAAAGGGGTGAGGACAATCAAACAATAAAAAGGTATATGTGATATACATTCATGAAGGGGAGAGACGTAAAGTTAGCTCCCCTGCATACATCCATTACATGGAGAAGGGATGACTAGACCCTAACCCACATAAAGCATGGTATACAATGTATAAGCGGAGATGTTAAACTCCCCCTACAAACGTGTACCACATAAAGAAAAGAGGTCAAGCTCCTCAATGTGAGATACACTCAACATGAATCTATATATAGAGAAGATATTAAGCTCCCCTTGCATATAGGCAATACATATCATCAAATTTATAAGAAAATTTTGAAATCACTTTTTAAAACAAATTTTGAAATTTTTTGAAGTCAACCAAATGAATTATGATACCAATGAAATCAAATAGTAGTTGACAAAATAAAAGTTGGTACCACTTGTAAAAAAAATTTTTTAAGATACCAATAGTAGATTTTAATACCAATTGAAGGTGAAACATGAAGTACATTTTGATATTTATGGTATTTATTTGCTATCAAAATGAAATACCAATTAAAATAATTAGTAGTTGAAATACCAATTTAAATCAATGCATAAGCTTATAAAAATACCAATTAACATTTAAAAATAAGTCAAGTTTAGCATAAACTTTTTGTACTTTTAAAGAATTTATAAAGATATTATAAAACAAGCACAATTAAATATTATATATATATGTATGAAAATGAAAATACCAATTGAAATTGATATTAATTGAAATCTGAAGCATACATATATAGAAAACAGACATGAGTATACAAAAATGAAATAACACGAAGATCATGTGAATAACTCATACCTACCACCCTATTCATGCACATGATAAAAGATATTCAACAAGGGTATACAGGACATGGTCGCCCATCCAACCGCCCTTGGAAGGTAGGGGTTTTCAAAAATAAGAGTTGAAAATATTTTAGCATAGTTTGAAAATCACTACCATATGAAGAATAATAAACTAATTTAAAGTAGTTTTTAAAATTAGTTTGAAATCCTTCAAGACATGAAACCAAATCATATATCCCATGAAAACATGAAAATCACACAATAATTGATACTCAAGGTTAAAGCAGATACATACCCCTTAAAAATAAAATCATGAGTAAACAAAAATAATGTGAGTGTAAGAATCATATAATCAATAAAATCATGAAAATAGGCAGTGAAGCTCATATGAATTTTCTTTTATCAAAAGTAAGAAATCATTAAAACTAAATACGCTTCAAGGTATATGTATGTTTTGTTGAAACTAAAAGTATACATACATATCCTAAACATAAATGAGCCTAAAATAAAAATTTTGCATGAAAAGCAAGTGACTCTAGGATAGACATGTATATCAATAGTTTTAGTCAAAATTAACATATACATGAAGATAAATACATTTTTATGAAAACGTATAAAAAATAGGGAAAACAAGTAAAGATGAAAAAATCATCAAAACTAGGTTATACAAGTACATCCAATGGGTACAAATGAGCAATAAAGCGCAAACACATGATAAACAAATGTGGCTCATTAGTTGTACAAGTATAAACACAAGTTTTAATAAAAGTTTCATCTAAACATGTAATTAAAACATGAAACATGATCATTAGGGTAAATACACGTGCTTTAGAACTAGGATATACGCAATAACTGAACTATAGTGAGAACACAAAAATAATAGTCCATATAAATTTGAGTATATCTCAGATACTACATATGTATGTCACAAATCTAATAAATATTGCATTTAAACATAATGAACATGAAAGCCTAAAACATGCTAAAAGTCAATCAATGAGAGCTTGCAAACAAATTAAGGAGTTAGAGATAGTTACCAAAATCACTAGGGCTAATCTCTAGGTCTTCAAAGTATGGCAGTCCTCCCACCAAACTTCCTTGAAGATGATGCATCCAATATAATGTCCATCAAACTCAAACGCATCCACCATCAAGTCACCAATATCCTCACGTCAAGTGAGAGCCCACACCTACATCAAATAAAATAGGGGTTAATTTTGATACCCATACCTTTTTGGGTCTATGGGGGTTAGCACCTTTCATAACCCAAACAAATTTATTTGCAAAATTTGAAATATTTAATCTATCATAATAAAATTTTGCAAGGTGGCCCTTACGTCCACAATGTGTACAAATATACACATGAGCATACATAGAATCATGTGTGTGAGCATGATGAGCATGTGTATACAGTATTTTGTGTGTATGCATATGAGGAGCATGTTTCTTGCGAAACATGGATTCCAATCGTGTGTAGTTCATGGCACATTGGCTCAAAGTGGAGTCTAAACGATCTACACTCTTCTTCAACATACATATATCATTTTTAACATTAGAAGAAGAAGTGGAGCATGCAGTAGGAACACTAGATGATGAAACTATAGTAGCATGACAAACATGTGAATCTAAATCATTTTTCAAAGAAGTATTTTCTTTTGAAACTAAATCCAATTTTTTTGAAATCAAAGCAATTTTATTTTTCAAAGAATTGTTCTCTTTTAAAACAATTTATAGTTTTGAAGACAAAACCTTATTTTTCTTCAAAACAATACCAAAATCATTTTTATTCTTCAAAATTTCATTTTCCTTTAAAATAAGGTCAACTTGGGTTTTTAAGGATCTATTTCACTTGAAATCTCAACCCTCCCTTGTGAAATCATGTTTAACTTTGAAAATAAATTCTCGTTTCTTCTTTTAATTTAAAAATTGTATTTTTCAAGCAAGTTTTCACAAAATAATGAAAGTTCTTCATTTAAGGCATCAACATCCATACTGTCATCACCTGAAGTACTAGCACTATCATCTAGTTGAGTATCCGAATATATCTCAAGGGAGTCATTCCCTTGGACCATGTAGCAAGTTTCGTCAGACTCATCTTCACTAGATTCTTTCTCCACATAGTTTGTCGTTTGTAGCTTGGGAGATGTCAAAGTATTCCACATTGCAAAAGCGGGATCACAATGAGAAACCAGAGATAAATATTCTTTACTAAGTGAATGCTTTAGTGCATCTAGGGCTTGTGCATTGACTTCTATATGCTTGACATTACCAAGATAAGATTTCTTGGTAGTCGCAAGATAAACATACATTCCTAGGGTTTTAAGATACATGGACATCTTAACTTTTCAAATATCAATATTGGTAATATCATACACGGGGTCATGAGTGTATAAATTATATGTGTGCAAATGCAAATCTAGATTAGCAAGCCAAAATCTCACTCCTAGGTGGTTAAACCTAATATCAGGAGCGTAGGCTCTGATACCAATTGAAAATACACCTAAGGGGGGTGAATAGGTGTATTAGCTAATCTAATGCAAATGATGCGGAATTAAAAACAAATTGCAACACATTATGTGTAACCAAAGAGTGTAACTGAATTCCATGTGAAGGGCTCTGGACTATCTCCTCAAGATTCCTCTAAATAAGAGTTGAGATGCTATATAAAGCTCTCTTGGTTCAACACAAGTATGGGTACACAAACAATATCTAGCATGTATGATATGAATAATATAAAGCAATACAAGATATGAGAGAGATAGAGTTTAGAGATAGTGGATCAAACGCAAATATCAAGATATGTTTCGACGTTCGAGCCACTGCTCTACGTCCTCGCCTTCACACAGAAGGATTTTCACTACGTCCACACAGGACCTCCCACACAGATAACCTCCACCGAGGAATTTGCAATTACAAACTTAGGAGAACACAACTCCTGTTTCCATCACAACCACCTCTAGACAAGAGGCAAGACACAAAGCCAAAACAACAATCACCTCTACACAAGAGGAATAAAGGCACAAAGCCAAACTCCACCACAATCACCTCTACACTACAGGGACAAGGCACAAAGCCAAACCACAATCACCTCTACACTAGAGGGATGAACACAAACCCAAAGCAAAGAAGGGATTACAATCTTGATGATCACAAGAGACCACAAACAACTCTTGATAATCTCAATAGACCACAAACAATATTTCCCATAAAAACAAGATCCTATAGATAAGACAGAGATGATAGCTCAAGTGTAAGAAAACAAGGTGTTTGAAAAATAAAATCACAAAGAAAATACTTAAAAAAAATACTAGATAGAAATAGAAATGAAGATCCCAAAACAATTTCTCAAAGACTATTTTTCATTGATTTTTCCAACCCTTGAAAACAAAATAAAAATAAATCTTTTTGGCACAAAAACTCTTCAAAAACTTGCTGCTAAACTCTGAAAATATAGGAATGAAAGCTCTCTCAAAATCATATAGAAAACAGCCCCCAAAACCCCTTTATATAGGGTTGGAAAAGATATAGCTGTTGGCAGCCTGAAAGGTCAGAAATGACCCTCCGTTCGACCAGCCGGTTGACCGGCCCAACGGTCATATTTCTAACCGTTGTGCCTCCGGTCAACCGCCTGGTCGACCGGGCGCAGCCTGTTAGTCGACTGCCCGGTCGACCGGCACCACCCGAGACATGGGTGGTTACAGTCGGTCGACTGCTCGGTCGACCGGTCTTGTAGGCTGGCCATGTGCACGTCCCCATGCACATCGGTCGACCGGTCCGTTTGACCGACCACTGGTCCGGTCGACCGCCAGCAGATCTGGCTTGGATATTCAGAACTTGAAACTTAAGTATTTTAACTCCAATAAAATCCCATAAAATCCTATAAATTTCACAAAAATAAGTTCTTGTCAGATATTTGAATAACAAATATGTGTGACCAAAAATCAACATATATTTCAAACTATTTGAACTATTTTTGTGATATAGAAATTAGGCTTAAACACAAAAATCGTATTTTCTGAAAACCAAACTTTGAAATGGAAATCTGATTTTTTCCAAACTTGTATAAATACAAAAATAAGATATTTAAACTCTTTTGAAGCATATTGTGTATGGATAGAATGCAATACACATGTAGTGTATATATATATATATCTATGTTTTTGACATGAAATCCAAAAATGAGTTTTGTTAATTACAAAACTCTAAACAATGAATAGGATCATCAAAATAAGCTTTTCTAAGTATCTGAAGCATATATGTATATAGATGAAATCTAATATGCATTTAAACCATGTAAACTTGTTTTGATTCTATCTATTCATGAAAACCATATATTTGTATATTCGAAATCCAAAACTGGTTAAACTGAAAACCAAACTTATTGAACTTGTATGTGTGTGTGAACTTAAGCATATCACACTATCTATCTTTACACAAGATCTAAATAGAAATACAAATCAAAGTCTTCTTATAGAACTCGTTCTCCAGGCTGACTCGATCCAAGTACGATCCAAAGAGCTTGACTTCAACCGAGTGCTAGATGCGATTTTGACAGCGAGCTCTTGAATCTACATGATTTAGCCCCAAAACTCCTTTGTTGAAGCTAAACACCTACTAATATCTTGATCAATAACTGAAACTGTATAAACACAAGATTATTAGTAAACTATAAGTACATGAGTTAATCATCATCAAAACAAGAGTGATGAGCCTTTGGGCCAACACTAATTTCTTGTCTTAATGTCTTATTTTGCACGTTTGTCTTAAAGATGGGAGAGAAGATAAGATCAAATAAAAGACAGTTAAGTTCTGATTTAATTGGATCTATTTGGTTAACAGAAGATAAAGCCAAATAAATACAGTTAAAATTAGATTTAGAAGAATCAAATTGGCTAGCTTGAAGAATCAAGGAGATAGAGGTAAATCCAAAAGTCTAAATGTAACCCTATCAATATATAAAGGGATATCTAAAGGATTGGGATATATATTCAAAAGATTCAGAGAGATAAGACACAATGTAACTGAAGATTAAGGGATAAAATAAAAATCTATCTCCAACCTTATCTGAAGATCTTTTCTGTTGGGTAAGAGATTTTGCCGCTATTTTCGTATGATCTCCCTTATCCAGTTTTGGCTATAAATACATGCATTTTGAAGGCAAAGGGGCACCAATTCAACAGAGAATATAGGCTAGTCTATTATTTAGTTCTAACTTAGGATTTTAATTATTTTTATGTAATTTTTATTTTTATTTATTTAATTTTGAAGAGAGAAGAGTTTCATGAGAGAATGAGAGTGAAGCTTGTACTGAGAGTGACACCAGTGTAAGTAATCTTTTTTTCTTTCATTTTTACTTTATTGAATCTAAAATTACATTCTTTGTTCTTTACTTCTATTTTTCTTCTACTTTCCTCTGTGCTGCTTGTAATCCAAATGAATCCTATGGCCTTGAAACTGTCTTGCCCTTGTAAGTGCCATTGATGGCCTGTGGTGATGGATAACCATTTCTAAATTAGTTTAAGCTTGCACCTTTATTTCATAGTTTAGAATGAGAATGGGGAAGATCCTATACATCATGCTTTGGTCACCTTTAAGTCATGGTAAATCGTTGCAACAGATCAAAGGTAAGCAAGCTTCAAGGAGGTAAAGAGTACTTTCTTTCTTTTAATTTCTTAAATTATCAACACACTTTAAAAACCAACACTTCTTCTTTACTTTTTTCTTTAACTTAGTTCTCTTTTCTTTTCTTTTAAGACCCCAACAACATTAGCTTACATCATCTTCTTCTTTCTTCATCTCATCTTCTAACTAAACACTTTTTTCTTTTCTTTTATAACTATAAAGAAAGATCTTTAACCTGTTTATGCAAAAAAAAAATTTACTTAAAAGCTTCCACTCCAGTCCCTCCTTCTGGATCACGACCCGCATAACCACTTGTTATAGTAGTAGAATTGACAACTAGCACGTTTTCTAAAATTCTATATTTTCTGTGTGCAAGTTTACCTCAATCAAAAATCAATCTCAAACAATTAACGAATAAATAACTTTAAATCTTCTCTCCCTTTTGTCATACATCAAAAAAAGAAATATCAATGTTTACAGATCCAAATACCATTTGAAAATCGATCACTTGAAAACTATCATGATACCAATAGAAAAAAAAACTCAACTTAATTGAAAATTTTCATGAAAAGTGATGTAAAAATCAAGGAAACTCATAAACTCAAAACATCGTGTAACCATCATATGAACATTTAATTCACCACAAATGAAAGAAAATTTATTGTAGTGAAGAGGTATAGTAAAAATATCGGTCATAGTCAATTTAAATCTCATTTCTCATAATGGTTTCTAAGAAAGTGATATCGAATCTCTATATGCTTGGTCTTACTATGTTGATTTGCATTCTTGGTCATATGAATAGTACTAGTATTATCACAAAATATTTTAATATAATAATAATGCAAATCAAAATCAAGGAGAGTATATTTCATCCAAAGGACTTGTACACAACAAGCCCTGGCCGCAACATACTCCGTCGGCGATTAAAAGGGTTACAGAATTTTATTTCTTGGAAGACTATGAAATGAGGCAATTTTCAAGAAATTGACAAGTTTCACGAGTGCTCTTCCTATCCACTCTATAACTGGTATAGTCGGCATTCGAATAACTCGTCATAGAGAATTTTCTGGTATTCGAATACCGCAAGCCCATACCAATAGTGTCCTTAAGATATCTAATGATGTGTTTTATCGCAATCACATGAGATTCTTTAGGATAAGATTGAAACCTAGCATACAAACATACACTAAACATAATGCTCGGCCTACTATCCATCAAGTAAAGCAAAAAATCATGCTATGATAGAGTTTATGTCAACATTTTTACCTTACTCATCCTTATCAAGCTTGATTGTGGTAGCCATGGAAGTTTTGCTAACCTTTGCATCTTCTATCCCAAATTTCTTGATAAGTTTTTTTTTTGTATATTTGGTTTGATTGACGAAGATTCCATCACTCCTTTACTTGATTTGAAGTCCAAAGAAGTAGTTGAGCTCTCCCATCATACTCATTTCAAACTCTTTCTTCATGCATGATTCAAAATTCTTACAAAACTTTTCATTAGTAGATCCAAAAATAATATCGTCAACATATATTTGCACTATCAAGATATCATTATTGACATACTTTGTAAACAAGGTGATATCAACTTTGCCTTTAATTAAACTATTTTCAACAAGAAAATAACTAAGTCTTTCAGATCAAGCTCTTGGAGCTTGTTTTAAACCATACAAAGCCTGTTCATGTTTGAAAAAAAAATCAGACGTGTAGGATTAACAAACCCGGGGGTTGTTCAATATACATCTCCTCATCAATGAAACCATTCAAAAATAATTTTAACATCTACTTGGAAAACCTTGAAATCTTTAAAGAGGCAAATGCAAGGGTCATCCGTATGGCTTCGAGCTGTGCTACGGGTGCAAAGGTTTCATCAAAACTGATGCCTTCGATTTGGATTGGCCATTAGCCTAGCTTTATTTCTAATAACATTTTCTGACTCATTGTTCGAAAGGAGGAATTGAATTGAGCGAGAGTTCAAAGTAAACCGTTTATATCCGTGTGCTGATTATCAAACTCTGAATATGTATGAAGATTTACTTTACTCTTTCGAATCACCATTCGTAGCACAAGCTATAACGGGTCGTATCCACAGGGAGGACTAGCGATGAAAGCGTTCACGATTTTTATGTTGAAGTTTTTGAGAAGAAAAACGAAGGTTCTTTGTTTAAAAATGGAAAAACAAAACAAGGTAGAAAGAGAGTGAAGAATTTGTTAAAGTTTTATTAAGAAAAAGAAAAATGGAATGGAAAACGGAATGAAAGACGGTATGAAAAACAGTGATGTTGGAAAAAGAGAAGGTTTTTATAAAGGAAATTTGAAATTCATTTAAGAGAAGGTCATGACTAACTAACATTCTACATTACTAACTTACTAATCTAGTCGGGTGATTCATGCCTCATGTAGATTCATTGGCAATAGTATATCTTACCTTGTCAAATCAATTTGTCCTAAATTTAGGTTGTGTTCTCATCTAAGCTTGGCTAGGTGGCCTCCTTGGATCATCGGCTCCCAATAGATTCTCAATAATGGAACAAAATTATTCACACTTAGGTATGCTAAGTAAGGATGTAAGATTCATTAGTCTATCAAAGCTATAACAAGCTAGCATGAAATAAGAAACTTGTACAATAGGTGTTAGCATACTAAAGTGATCCATCTTCATGTTCCATCAAGGCACTTGTTTAAGAGACAAGGCTCTAAATGAGACACACATGAATCATATAGAGGTGATACAAAGCATTCACTAGAATTAAAATACTACTCATCATCATTGGAAACAAAAGACTTCTTAATCACAAGACTAGGAAAAAAAACATCTAACAATTCATATGAGTTAGCAATCACTCAAGAGCTAGTAGTTAGTAGTGTTAGAAGTTAGTTAGTCATGTTAGTGATTAGTTAGCCATAGAAAAGAAAAACAAGCAAGAAGACATTATAGAAAAACAAGTGCAAGAAAGTAAAGAACTTGAAGGTAAATGCAATAGAACAAGAAAGAATTGAGGAAGGAAAGCTTAAGCCTTTGTATTGAGTTGTCACTTCTTCAATTATAGAGATCTCTCTCACCCTCACTCTCTCTTTTTGGATCTAGAAGGAGAAAATAAAAATTACATAAGAAGACTAAAGAGAGCTTAAAGAAAACACTAACTAATTGCCTAAACAAAATGCTATTCTCTCCTCCCTTTTTACAGAGGCCCTGGGGTCTATTTATAGGCCTCAGGAGAAGATAACGCTCCACCATAGCCATAGGATCAATCGCTTGATCTACAGCCAAGGATCCGTGGCCAGGGCCGCGTTTCCATGGCAGCATCTTGGCCGTTCGCTAACGAATTCTCTGACATTATGTTATGCTGTGTGTGGCCAACTGGAGCTTCTAGAAGTTGGAGAATATTCTTTGGATCATTCCAGAATTGTGCTTCATGGTTGTGGGCTCCTAAAACACCTTTAATTCCTCAAAAATCTCAAGATTTGGGCCTTCTTCTCCATTAAAGAATGGACCTGAAAAATAAGAGAGAAAAGCAATAAAAATCCTATTTTTATTAACATAAAGCATGATAAGGTGGTATAAAATGATGCAAAATGAACTCCAATCACACCCCCATACCTAGCTTTTGCTCGTCCCCGAGCAAAGAAAAAGAGAAAAAATCCTAACTAAATTATAACACCACTTTCGTAGGTGACACGATTGCACTGAGCGCGTGCAAGAAGCCATTAAATCTCTAGGTTACCCTAGAGGAGGAGTGTTGTCTCCTGAGGGTTTTCAGCGAATTACATCCACAAAATCCCAAGAAAGAGAAAATTGTTAGTGTTTTTTCAAAAGAAAAGGAAGAAAAAAGTTTATGATCCATTTTTTTCAAGAATTTCGTTGATCAAAAGGTTTCAGGTTATCCTAAACTTTTCCTTCTTTTTATAAGTCTCCATTTGAAGTTTCGTTTTCCACTAGGTTAATTTTTCAAAAATAGAGAGAGAACTAGATTTTGTATCAAGCCTAACATATATACATTTATATGTATGAGGAATTGTTCTTAGACTATGGTACATATATTTATATATATATATTTATATATACTATTTATTTTTATTTATTTATTTATATATTTATATTTATTTATTCCCTTAACTTCATTAGACTTTCTAATTCACTCATATAGTGAGCCTTTTACCGATGACTCCCAGACCAGACGGTCTTAGGGCACCAGATGAGGATACATCCCTAAGGTTTAAGGACTCGAGTAAATTAGGCCACGAATGCTAAGGACTCAACTACCTTTAGGCGTGACTGGTTATGTTTCCTAAGGCACAACTAACCAGCGTAATTAATGATCAAGTTTTTATTCATTTATCTATATATATTTTTTTATCTTTTTTATATATATATAAATATAAACAAAGTTACTAAGTCCTTGATTAATCCCTCAACATGTAAATGTATATAGTGCTTAGGAAAAATTCAAAGTCTAACTATCTTTCTATTCTTTTCTTCTTAACCTAAAGATCCAACAATACTTCTTATTTTGACTTATATTAAGAAATCCTAGTTTAGAATTTTCTTAATTCCTAAGATCAAGTTAATTCTTTTCAGAAATGGATCACAGAAAATATTTTTCTTTTTTCTTTTTTAATTATTTTTTTCTTTTTATTTTTATATAAGAAAGAAAATTTTAAGAAAATCTAGAAAAAAATCCAAAAAACTAAAAAAAAAATTTCAATGTTAGTATCTACCCCCCATGCGTATCTCATGCATTGTCCCCAATGTATGCAAGTAAACTATATGCATGAAATAGGAAAAGAAAAGTTGTCACCCCCTCCTTCGGCTCGGACCAGCGGTGGTGCTAGGTCCGGCCGACTGCGAACGCCGCAGACCCTCCTCGATGCGGTCGAGGCGAGTGGCCTGCTCCTCAACCTGCTTCCTTAGTCTAACCTGACCCTTAAAGATCTTCTTCATGCATCGCCAAATGGTAGACATGAAGGCTCGTGAATCAGTTGGGGGGCCCTGCTGCCAAAAGGCCGGGTCATCATCATCCTCCAAAAGTTCCTCCGAAGAGGACTCGGCCGGGGCATCTTCAGGCTGGACACTAGGGGTCCAGACCGCATGGAGCCAACTATTGTAAGCACTTGTTGCCCTCTCTGGTGCAACAAATACCCTATCGTACGAGTCAAAGACCGCATCTGGTAAGAAGTTCCTACACAGACGAGTGATCAAAATTGGATGTGAGTATTTGGCACCGCGTGTGCGCATGGAGTTTGTGATGATACTATGAAAAATAGTCGTGTTAATGCAAACAGTGTGCTACTAGTCAGTAGACCGTGAATGATTTGCAGCAGAGGCCTATTAAAGGAGGTCGTGTGGTCAAACCCTAGGATATTGCGTTGGATTCAACATCCAACACAATGTATGTTGCAAAACATCGTACTGGCTTTGAGCCCCCTATACTGTTCGGTACAACGAGCCCCCATGACTGTCATGTAGTCAATTACTGGTAGGGGGTCGCGATCGTGCGGGTTGCTGGGGACTTGGGTGTAGTCTTCCAACATATCAACAGTTATAACAAGGTCCCCAGTAGGCATGTGCACCTTGAATTAGTTGGTGTCAAAGTTAATATAGAGACTTGATCAAGTGAAGGATAGAAGAGCTTGACAAGCTCAGAACAATGGTAAGCCTCATGATCAGAGTTATAGTAGATTAATGCATACCAATTCCATTTACGAATTCGATCTAAAAAGATGTGGTCATAACCATTAATATCACTAAAAATCCTAGCAAAGTCTTTTCCAGCAAATATACATGGGGCCATGACGGAAAATACGAAGGATGGGAAAGAAATTCATAAACCTCCCCCGGATTACGTGGGGGGAAACCAAAACCAAATTGCAGAGAACAATCGATGGGGAGAACAGGTACTCGGGTTGTAGATCTCAGATCTACAGACAGCAGCGACTGCAGAAAAATTTGGCGGCGCTCCAAACTCTACCAGATGGACACAGAGGTACGGCAAAGGCCGAGAAAATGCGGAATTATCAGGGAGGTAGGGGCTGGGAAAAATTGGTGTGGCAGCGTTTTCTTCTCTCTTCTCAGATCTGATATTAGATGGTAGGGTAGAGAACAAAAAAGAGGTTGGGGGGTATATATAAGGGCCTGAGAAGGGTAGACTTTCAAATTTGCCCTAGGTGAAAAGTGAAAATTTCAACCCTAGGGAAATTCTAGTTGTTAGAAGGGAAAAGGAGTATATAAAGGGAAGAAAACCTAAGTGCTATTTAGGTCTATAATTTTTTTTATTTTGTTTATTTGTATTTTTTTATGTTCTTTTTATTATTTATATTTTATATATATATTTTTTATTTTTATTTTTATGTATTATTTTGTTATTTTAATTTACAAGGGAGGTCACAAAAAGATTTACAAGAAACACCAGGGAAGAGGGTAGAAAGATTTGGTCACATGTACACGGGGTCACAAAGACCCAGTTCGAGAATATCGTGTGACTCATACTCTGTGGTGTAAAATGGCTTAAGTCGTTGACCATTGACTTTGAACATGTTGCCACTCTTTGGATCAGAAATCTCAATCGCACCATGAGGGTAGACTGTTTGTACAATATATGGTCCTGACCACCTAGTTTTCAGCTTACCAGGAAAAAGGTGGAGCCTAGAGTTATACAACAGAACGTTTTATCCTGCGACAAAATTCTTCCTATGAATGGATTTATCATGGAAGAGTTTAGTTCTGTTTTTAGAGATCCGAGCGTTATCGTATGCATCATTTCTTAACTCTTCCAGCTCGAAAATCTGCAACTTTCTCACATCACCGGCTTTCTTTAAGTCAAAGTTTAACTATTTTATCGCCCACATAGCACGGTGCACTAGCTCCACAGGCAAATGGTAGGGTTTCTCAAATATAACTCGATATGGAGACATACCGAGGACAGTCTTGTAGGCGGTCTGATATGCCTATAAGGCATCAACGAGTTTGATAGACTGTCCTTACGGTTCTGTCCTATAGTTTTCTCCAATATCTGTTTTATCTGTCTATTAGTAACTTTCACTTGCCCGTTCGTCTGAGGGTGATAAGTCGTGAAAAATTTATGAGAAATAGAGTATTTTTGCATTAGGGCTTCAAAAGCCCAGTTGCAGAAATGACTCCCGTTGTCACAATTATCACACGGGGGGGCTCCGAAGCGCGAAATGATATTTTCCCTTAAGAATTTGATGACAACCTGCTTGTGATTTGTTCTCGTCGGAACAGCTTCAGCTTACTTTGAAACATAGTCTACAGCTACCAAGATGAATTGGTTGCAGTAAGACATAGGAAAGGGTCCCATGAAATCGATGCCCAATAAATCAAAAATTTATACCTCCAAGATCGGTGTTAGGGGCATTATATCTCTTCGTGTGATTCAACCCGTCATTTGACATTTGGCACAGAGTTTGCAAAAAGTATAAGCGTCCTTGAAGAGAGTGGGCCAGTAAAACCCACTCTGTAGGACTTTCTCAGCAGTCTTTCGTGGACGAAAGTGTCCACCACAAGCTAACTTGTGACAAAATGCCAAAACACTATGATGTTCATCCTCAGGAAGACACCTTCTAATTATCTGGCAGGGCAATATTTGAATAAATACGGTTCATCCCAAAAGAAAATTCGTATTTGTGTCATAAAGTGGTGTTTGTCCTGACCTGACCAATTTGAAGGTGTTCGCCCAGTTGCAAGGTAGTTTGCAATATCGGCATACCAGGGCTCTTTACACATCGTGAAGATGTGTTCTCAGGAAAGTCTTTATTGATAGGTATTTGAAAAACACCTAGAGGGGGGGTGAATAGGTGTAAATGCTAATCTAGATACTAAATGCGCTAAATGCGGAAGCTTAAAATAATTTTGCAACACACTTAATACAACCAACAAGTGTAGCCGAATTCCCCGTGAAGAGCTCTGGACTAACTCCTCTTGATTCCCCTAAATAAGGGTTGAGGTGCTATATGAAGCTCTTGTGGTTAAGTATAAGTGAGGCACACACACAAGCAATCCAAGCATATAAGGGTAAGCAATATGAATAGATGCAAGGACAACACAAGCATACAAGATATGAATGATATGAAAGATGCTATGCACAATTAAAGGAGATAGAGAGAGTTAAGAGACAATGGATCAAACGCAAACACAAAGATATGTTTCGAGGTTCGAGCCCCTAGCTCTACATCCCCGCCTTCACCACCGTGAAGGATTTCCAATCCACTAAAGGAGTACCGAACTCCTCTCTTAACCAACAATGTCACCGAGGCAATGAAATCACCTAGAGGGGGGGTGAATAGGTGATGGCTATATGATAATGGCAATTATGCGGAATTTAAAATTTAACTCTAACAATTATCACAATACAAATACTTGCAAGAATTAAACAAGGTAAAGGTGCAAGTAATTAAAGAGATAGAGTTAGAAGAATTTGAGCAAACGCAAACACGCCGATATGTTTCCGAGGTTCGAGCCACGCTCTACGTCCCCGCCTTCACACTTGAAGGATTTCCACTATTGAGGATCCCACCGGATCAACAATACAAGGACAACACTTGTCCGTCTCCCGTGATGACACTTCACCACCTTGAGCACACTAGCTCGCCTTGAGGCCGATGCCTCTACAACTTCACTCAATTACAATGGAAGTGATCACACTTGACCACTTTACAAAAGAGCTCACTAAGCACAATCCTAGAACCAAATAATAGACTTAGAGTATGGGATTGTGTAGTGCAAAACTAGAGAGAAGTAGAGGAATAGGCTCCAAGAAAGGTGATGGAAATTTAGGCTTTGGAGAGAAAAATCTTTTCTTTTGAAAACTTTGGAAATCTTTGAAACTTTTGTAAAATTGCACTTGATAGCTCTAAAATCATTAGTCATATCATATGAAGTGACCACCTATTTATAGGGGTCAAAAACTGCTCAAGAGATTCGTTGGAGACAAATCCCAAAAGTCAAAAAGTCAGAAAAATAGCTGTTGAGTCTGTCAGAATTTTTGACAGACTACCGGTCGACCGGGTCGGTCGACCGCCAACGGTCAAAAATCCGACCGTTGGGGCTCACCGGTCGACCGGGTCGGTCGACTGGCAATTTCCAGAGAGCAGCAGGTTGGGGCCGGTCGAGTATCGGTCGACCTCCGGTCGACTGATACGCACATGCACATTTGTGCATGTCGGTCGAGTGCCGGTCGACTGCCGGTCGACCGGTCACTGTGAATTTCTGAAAAATCAGAATTCACAGACCTGGACAATTTTGGATTTTGGTTTTGGGTCTTGGATAAAATGTTTTGGTCTTGAAAAATCATAGAGTATGAGCATGTGTCATACTACTATCAAGGTAAAATACTTGGTAAAAATTCTTTTGATAAAAACTTGATTTTCAATGAAATGTTTTTCCCAAAAACTAGTCTCTCTAAAATCGTATTTCCAAAATAGATATGTTCAACTAAAACTGAGTTTGGAAATAGAAATAGAAATTATTTTGAAGCCATAAACCACTCTAGAAAATGTGTGTGTGTGATATCCCATATCTCTACTTCTACTATTTAGTTTTGACAAAATATTCTAAAATGAAAATAAACAAAGTACAAATCTTGGATTCTTTAGCAAGTCTTGATCTTCTTCTTGAACTTTTCTTCAACGCAAATTCCGAAGCTTCCTATGTGCTTTAGCTTGGGAATGCAAATGTTGGGCGAACTCCAAATTTGTGAGTCTTTTAGCGGAGTCGTCAAAATCTGTTTCTTGAACCTGAAATACTTTAAAAACAAGATTATTAAATACATAACTAAATACGTTTTGCTATCATCAAAATAACCGGGATAATGGCCTTTGGGCCAACAATCTCCCCCTTTTTGATGATGGCAAAACATATGTAGTTATCACAAAATATTTGGGTAGAGTCTTCAAATGAAGCTCCCCCTCAACATATGCATATATAAAAATCATACTCAGGCACATTAACACAATCGCTAAATCATAAACATCATATATCCATGCCCATAGAAAAAGAAAAATCTCAACTACACAAGTCATATCATAGATAAAAGGAAATGAGTCTCAACATGACATAAATACATACCACAAATACATACCACACAAGACATGTCCACAACACAAAAAGGTGTCCAACACAACAAAATAAGTCAAGTACATAACAGAATAACAAAGAGTCATAACAAAATATCTCTCAAAATATCTCTCTCTCCAAATATCTCTCCCCCTTTTTGACATCATCAATAAAGGGGCATCAACAGCAGCATCACTCAGTGGCCTCGTCATCCTCCTCCTCGTCATCATCAGAGCCCTCGGCCATCGTCTGGTCATCACCATCATCTGAGGAAGAAGAGGAATCTACCTCCTCTGTATCCACGGCATCAACTCTGGGGCGCGGTGGTGGAACAGAGACGCGAGCTCTGGGAGGAAAAGGAGGACCAGCAGCAGGGAGACGACGAGCACACGGAGTCCCATCAGGAACGACTATGTCCATTTTTGTGAACAAAGACTGGAACTGAACATCCACAAATCTCATGGATTCAGCCATATAGGACAAGTCGTTACGGACCTCCGCCCGAAAAGCAGCATCCATAGCAGCACGAGCCTCCATATCTGCCCGAAGAGAAGCATCACGAGCAGCCATATCTGCACGAAGTGCAGAGACTTGCTCTCCGACCCAGGCCTGATGAGCCTCGATCATTGAGCGGACCTCAGAAGCAGAAGCACCCTGAAACTCAGGAACAAGAGGTGGAGCTGGAGCTGGATCAGCTGCAGGAACAGGTGGTGGTTGCACAGCTGCGTGTCGACGCAACTGAGCTTCCATCATCTTCAAGGCAGCAGTATTGATATCAGAAGAGGGTTTTGAAGAGGCTTGACCAGAAAGATCGAAGTCTAAAGCCCTAAGCAGATGGGTAATGAGCATGCCGTAAGGCAGACTCCTACCAGCAGTGCGAATCTGATCACCACTCATGTGAGAAGCGATCACTCGAGGGAAATTTATCTTAATGCCTTTAAGGAGGCAATAGATAATCAAGGGAACAGGGCCTCGAGCATGGCTGAATTCACCCGATTTAGGCACGATATTATGAAAGATAATCTTAGCAAGGACCTGAGATTGGAGGGAGTACTGACTCACAATCTCATTCCTCACTAGATCGGGATTGTCATCCCGGTGAATGAGAGTGGATGCGGTGAGCGAAGACTCACCCTCCGGATATTCAGGAAAATCATGTAGGTCATAAGAGTAAACATCTATACCATCAGTGGAAAGATGAAGAATCCTAGCAAACTGACCTAGGGAAATGTTTATGTCCCTACCCATCACACGGGAAATAATTCGGTTCCCACTAAATTCAAAATTTGCATAGAAATAGGGAACCAAAGAAGTGTAAACCTTCTCCCTGATGGAGAGAAAATCCACAAGATTGTTGGCACGGAGAATGTGGGGGATATCTAGATGTTCAAAGTCTTGGATAGCCACATATCTACCCGAAATAGTATTCCTAGGGGCTAAATGTGTGTAACGATCAGAGGCAAGATCGTTACGGAACACAGGATCAGTCCTAGGGGCTTGAGATGAGGATTGGGCAATGCCCTTTCCCTTCTCAGAACGATGTCTTTTAGGAGCCATGACAAAAATCAAATTTTTAGGGTTTTGCAGGTAAAGGCACGATCTAGATGATTAATCAACCTAATATGAAGACAAAAGAAGTGATATATCTAAGCTAGAAAGGAAGAACAAGTGAAAAATTCGAAATTTTTACCTTTGGAAAAATCTGAAACCCTAGCTTGAAAATCCAGAAATTCTGAGAATCTGACGGACGGATCGGCTTGAGATTGAAGATCCGAATTAGGAATGAGGAGTATGAAATGGGTTTTGAAGGAATTTGAGATCAAGTGAGCGGATTTGAAGTTAGAAATTTTGGAGAGGAGGAGTTCCTGCGGGTCGCTGTGAGAGAGAAGAGAGAATGAGCGAAACAGTGAAGGAAAAGGTCCAAATATACGCCAGAATACGACTATCGGTCGACTGGGATTAAGGGACCGGTCGACCGAAAAGATACAGAGAGTCACGCATCTAGATCGGTCGACTGGTCCTATAACAACAGTCGACCGGTAGCACAAAAAATACAAAATTTTTTTCTTCTCAGACAGAGCCGGTCGACTGGGGTTAGGGGCCGGTCGACCGGTAAGTCTGAAAATTCTGCTACCAGATTCTGACCAAAAAAAAATTTTAAATTTAAAAATTATAACAAATAAAAATATGTTATATTATAATATTCAGAGATACAACAATTATTTTAAATCTTCATTTAGTGATCATATCAACAAAACTTCACACAAAATGATTTAATTTTATTTACAT
This sequence comes from Agave tequilana, assembly GCA_038442645.1. Taxonomy (NCBI): domain Eukaryota; kingdom Viridiplantae; phylum Streptophyta; class Magnoliopsida; order Asparagales; family Asparagaceae; genus Agave; species Agave tequilana. The sequence continues at coordinate 43,350 of JAVJIF010007449.1, read as the reverse complement.
ATTTAAACAAAGATATAAAGATGTTGAAGCCGAATACCCAGTGACGGGTTCTGAACTTCATCCTCTTGATTCCTCTTGAATGAGTTGAGGTGCGCAATTGCCATCTTTAAGGTATTTGTTTAAATATAAAAATTTTCAAAAAGTTTTATTTTTTTTTTATGAAAATAGGTCTATATGTATACAAGTATAAAATTACAAAATCTAAACTATACATGTAGATACACTATCTAACAAAATGGACATGTGGACAATAATGACATAAGGCATAACAATACAAGATATGAAAATTAATACAAGGCATGTACACAACATGATAGAAAGGTAGTTCTATATAAGCATGTATCAATAACGAACAAAAACAAACTAACAATTCTATACACATGTATACATTACCAAAAATTAACAACTATTCTAAAATGGAGATGTTACCAATTTAAGGGCAATCTCCAAAAATAGGTGCCTCCACGATAGCGATGCAAGCTAGATTTGAACTTTGAGCTTAGTTGCATCTACCACCCGGGCACCGTCTCCCCTAAGTCTTGGAGGAAGTAGATCCACCTGTGTCACCTACATTTGGAGGATCTTTTGGTACCCAAATCTTTGAGGGTCCTTTAGGGTTAGTACCGGGGCGAACCCAAACATATTTATTCTTAACATTATTTTTAGCATAACAAAATTTTTCTAAATGGCCTTTGCGGCCACAATGAGTGCAAACATAAATTCTACCACTACTATACATGTATGCATGCTTGTGAGTGTGAGCATGTTTCCGTGCATGTGTATGTGCATGTTGTGCATGTTTCCCTTGGGGTGTTCCCTTAGGAAATTTAGAAGCTATCTTTTTCAAATCAAATGCACAATTTTTAAGCGTGGAGTCCAAAGCATCAACACGCTTTTGGATCTCAACAAAATCATTTTTATCTATTGAAACTATGGTGGTTTTACCCTTATTTGCAAGTTTATATTTATCAAAATCATTTTTCAATTTTCCAAAAGAGCTAGATAAAACATCCTTTTCTTTAACAACTATTTCAACTTTATGTTTTAAAGCTTCATTTTCTCTTTTTAATTTCTTATTTTGAGATTGGGAAATTTCATACCTATTTTGCAATTCTTCAAAAAATTGTGCAAGTTCATCCATAGTTAACTCATCTTCATCTAAAGAGTTTTCTAGAGTTACCTTTGGTGCATCCTCCCCATGTGCCATGAAACACATGTGCGCGGCGTCGACTTCCTCTTCGGATTCCGACTCCGTGTCATCCCAAGTAGCCACCATGGCTTTCTTCTTTCTTTGCCCGTTCTTGGATGTGGTCGCTTGGAGAGCGGGGCAATCGGCAATGAGGTGACCGATCTTCTTGCAATGGAAGCAAGGACCGGGCTCCTCTCTTTTTCTTTCAAATCTCCCTTGAGGTTTCCCTCGCCGGAAATTGCTTTGTCTTCCTTTCTTGTAGAACATCTTGCCCACCTTCCGGATGAGCATGGCGAAGTCTTCATCGCACTCGTCCGATGAATCATCCTCGTCTTGAATTGTTGGAGCGGCTTTGAAGGCTATTGATTTCTTCTTGGGTGCCTCCCTTTCTTCTCGTACCTTCATCTCCATCTCATGTGTTTTGAGATTGCCGATGAAGCCGGAGAAGTCCATCTCCTCCTTGTCATTTAGCTCCTTGAGGGTTGTCGCCTTGACTTCCCAAGCTTTGGGAAGAGCTCGAATCACCTTCCTTATCTTTTGATCGTTGTCAATCTTGTCGCCTAAGGAAGAAAGAGCATTTGTTATTTTTGTAAAGCGAGTGAGCATGTCATCAATGCTCTCATTATCAATCATGTAAAAATTCTCATATTGAGAACGTAACAAGTCAACTTTTGCTCTCTTGACTTGTGACGTTCCCTCATGAGTCACAATAAGCATGTTCCAAACTTCATATGCCGATTTACAATTAATGATGCGTGCAAGGTCATCTTCATTAAGTGCTTGTGTTAATGCATATTGTGCCCTAGCATTTGCTTCATAGTCTTTGGTGGTATCCTCGGACCATGTGCTCTCATCACTAGTTGGTTCAATGAAGTCTTTGGTAATGGCCCTAGCTACCCTAACACCTAAGGATTTCAAAAACAAGTTCATCTTGACTTTCCAAATAGGAAAGTTCAAGCCATCAAATTTGGGAGGGGATTTAATGCTAGAAAAGTCCATGGATGCCATGAATTCACAATATATAAGATGCACAAAATAAAATACAACAAATGAATATAGCCAAATGTATGGATCTCCCTAAGGTTGTTAGACCTAAGTTGTAGGGTTAGGCTCTGATACCAATTGAAATCACCTAGAGGGGGGGTGAATAGGTGATGGCTATATGATAATGGCAATTATGCGGAATTTAAAATTTAACTCTAACAATTATCACAATACAAATACTTGCAAGAATTAAACAAGGTAAAGGTGCAAGTAATTAAAGAGATAGAGTTAGAAGAATTTGAGCAAACGCAAACACGCCGATATGTTTCCGAGGTTCGAGCCACGCTCTACGTCCCCGCCTTCACACTTGAAGGATTTCCACTATTGAGGATCCCACCGGATCAACAATACAAGGACAACACTTGTCCGTCTCCCGTGATGACACTTCACCACCTTGAGCACACTAGCTCGCCTTGAGGCCGATGCCTCTACAACTTCACTCAATTACAATGGAAGTGATCACACTTGACCACTTTACAAAAGAGCTCACTAAGCACAATCCTAGAACCAAATAATAGACTTAGAGTATGGGATTGTGTAGTGCAAAACTAGAGAGAAGTAGAGGAATAGGCTCCAAGAAAGGTGATGGAAATTTAGGCTTTGGAGAGAAAAATCTTTTCTTTTGAAAACTTTGGAAATCTTTGAAACTTTTGTAAAATTGCACTTGATAGCTCTAAAATCATTAGTCATATCATATGAAGTGACCACCTATTTATAGGGGTCAAAAACTGCTCAAGAGATTCGTTGGAGACAAATCCCAAAAGTCAAAAAGTCAGAAAAATAGTTGTTGAGTCTGTCAGAATTTTTGACAGACTACCGGTCGACCGGGTCGGTCGACCGCCAACGGTCAAAAATCCGACCGTTGGGGCTCACCGGTCGACCGGGTCGGTCGACTGGCAATTTCCAGAGAGCAGCAGGTTGGGGCCGGTCGAGTATCGGTCGACCTCCGGTCGACTGATACGCACATGCACATTTGTGCATGTCGGTCGAGTGCCGGTCGACTGCCGGTCGACCGGTCACTGTGAATTTCTGAAAAATCAGAATTCACAGACCTGGACAATTTTGGATTTTGGTTTTGGGTCTTGGATAAAATGTTTTGGTCTTGAAAAATCATAGAGTATGAGCATGTGTCATACTACTATCAAGGTAAAATACTTGGTAAAAATTCTTTTGATAAAAACTTGATTTTCAATGAAATGTTTTTCCCAAAAACTAGTCTCTCTAAAATCGTATTTCCAAAATAGATATGTTCAACTAAAACTGAGTTTGGAAATAGAAATAGAAATTATTTTGAAGCCATAAACCACTCTAGAAAATGTGTGTGTGTGATATCCCATATCTCTACTTCTACTATTTAGTTTTGACAAAATATTCTAAAATGAAAATAAACAAAGTACAAATCTTGGATTCTTTAGCAAGTCTTGATCTTCTTCTTGAACTTTTCTTCAACGCAAATTCCGAAGCTTCCTATGTGCTTTAGCTTGGGAATGCAAATGTTGGGCGAACTCCAAATTTGTGAGTCTTTTAGCGGAGTCGTCAAAATCTGTTTCTTGAACCTGAAATACTTTAAAAACAAGATTATTAAATACATAACTAAATACGTTTTGCTATCATCAAAATAACCGGGATAATGGCCTTTGGGCCAACAGGCAATACAACCACAATCCACCTCTACCAAAGAGGGATAAGGCCCGTAGCCAATACAATCACAATCACCTCTACTGAAGAGGGATCCAAACACCACTCCGATCAACCTCTACCAAAGAGGGATACACAAATAAAGGAGGGTTTACAACTAGTGGTTTCTTTCAACCACAAACAATCTCTCTTTTTCCACAAACAAATGATCCTAATAGAATAGGATAGGTGATAGCTTAAGTGTGGAAAAACTAGAGTTTTGAAAACAAAAACTCAAAGAAAAATACTTGGGAAAACTCTTGGTAAAAGATATAAATGAAGAACAAATTAAATCTCCCAAAATTCTATTTTCTTTGATTTTTTAAAACTCTAAAACAAAACAAGGATGAAATCTTTTGAGCTCTAAAACACTTTGAAAACTTCTTTTAAACTCTGGAGAAACTGGGAATTTTTCTTGTTAAAAACCTTGGCCAAAATCCCAAAGGAATGGGGTTTATATAGGCCAAAACCAAAAACTAGCCGTTAGGCTGATCTGGCAGCCTGACAGGCTTGCGGTCGACCGGCCCGGTCGACCGCCAACGGTCATAAATATGACCGTTGGGGCATCCGGTCGACCGCACGGCCTACCGCCCAGATACAGAGAGCAGACTTCTCTGCTCCGGTCGACCGCTCGGTCGACCGCCCAGATACAGAGAGCAAGGCTCTCTGATCCGGTCGGCCGACCGGCCGACCGGCCCACTGTGCCAGCAGACGTGCACAGGTCTGTGCACGTCGGTCGACCGCCCGATCGACCGTCATGGCCTGTCAGCACAGTTCTGGATCAGAAACTGGGTCAGAAAAACAGTTAAATATATTTCTAAAAATTCTTTTATCTCTTCTAAAAATCTCCAAAAATAGTTTTATCATTTTGCATTGATACATAAACATGTGATAAAAAGTTTAGCTCAAATATCAAGCATATGAAACTATTTTTGTGTTTTAACATTTTTACCAAAAACCAAAACTTGTATTTTATCAAACTTGGATTTTTCAATACATGAATAGGAAAGTCAAAATAAGTTTGTTTAAAAGTTAAGCATGCATGTATAGAATGAATCTACTATACATAAACCAATTAAACTTGTTTTGATCAATCTATTCATGAAAACAAATATCGGTTAAACTAAAAACCGAAAAATCATAAAACGTGTGTGTTATGCACTTGAGCATATCAACTATACTAAGCTTTACAACTGGATCTAAAACACACTAAACTCTATGATACCTAAGTCTTCTTGACGATCTTCATCTTCAAGTCGACTCGGTCTAAACACCGTGATCCAACGAGCATGGCTATGTATCATCTTGACGCTCGGGCTCGGGAATCACCAAGTGAAGGCTTCCAAACTCCTCTTTTTGAAGCAATCACCAACTAATATCTTGATTAATGATCTGAAACTAAAATCACAAGATTATTAGTAAACATAACTACATGAGTTAATCATCATCAAAACTAGAGAGGAAGGCCTCCGGGCCAACAATCTCCCCCTTTTTGATGATGACAAAACTCATGGAGTTATATATGCATGGATTAAAGTTAAGCTTCAAAGAAGCTCCCCCTTAACTCATGCATAAACAAATAAACATAATGAATATGCAATGAAGGCTCTTAAACATGAATGCATAGATATGCATAAACAATAAAAAGGTTCTAGATACCAATGAAATGTTCAAAAACAAAACATGCTCTAGATACCAATTAAAATTAAACTAAATTAAACTTAATATATGCAAAACATAAATATGCATATATAAAACTTGTACCAATCATGCACATATACAGAAAGATTTTGAGTATAGTTTGAGTTTTATATGCATGTTAAACTCTCAAATAATTCTCCCCTTTTTTGTCAATCATCAACAAAGGGGTAAACAATCAAAATAAAACAAAATTTTCTCCCCCTTTTCGTTCGAAACAATGAATCAACAAAAGGGTTAATAAAAACAATGTTCTCCCCCTTTTTGTCTAAAACAAAAATAAAAAAATCAAATAGGGGTGACAATCAATTAAGGTACCAATTGAAAATATGTCAAAGTAGCATCTTGATACCAATTGAAAGTAAACATAGGTCAATCAACAAATGGTATATGCGATATACATTCATGAAGAGGAAGACGGTAAAGTAACTTCCCTACATATATACATTATATGAAAGAGGGATGACAAGCCCTAATTCACATAACGTAAAATATGCAATGTATAAGAGGAGTGTGAAGCTCCCCCTACACACGTGTACCACATAAAGAAGAGATGTCAAGCTCCTCAATACAAGATACACTCAGCATGAATCTATATGTAGAAGAGATGTTAAGCTCTCCTTGCATATAGGCAATACACATCAAAACTTTTGTCTATTTATCTTTAAACAAAATTTGAGATACCAATTTTAAAACATATTCAAATAAACATCTTGATATCAAAAGAAAGTATTTTTCTTTTTAAGTATATGATATCAATTTAAACTTTTTATTTTCTATCATAAAGTAAGGGAGCGGAAATACAAATACCAATTGAAATATGAAAATCGAATTTTCTCCCCCTTTATGAAATACCAACAAAACACATGCATAAGCTTGTTTAAGAAACCAATTGAAAATTGAATCAATTGAAACAAAGTTAAAACTCAAGGTTTAGCATAAACAAAATTTTGTGCTTAAAGATATAGGGATATAATTAGCACAAATAAAAACATATATATGTATGAAAAGTTTAATACCAATCGAAATTGATACTATTTCAATTTAAAAAACATACATACATACAAACATATATGAGTATACAAGAAAGGTCAAAATTGATACCAATTGAAAGAATCCAATGATACCAATTGAAACAACAATAATATCAAAGTATAACTCATATAACCTATCCTCCCAATCATGTTCAATTTTAAAATGATTTTCAATATAAGGCATACATGAGCATGATCGCCCATCCATCCGCCCGTAGATGGTAGGGGTTTTCAAAAATAGATATGAAAATAAGGTTTGTTTGAAAAACTCTACCAAATGAAGAATATCGCAACTAGTTATATGAATTGTAAACTAGTACGAAATCCTTCAAGTAAGGAATAAAAACAAATTGTTTTTCATGAAATAAGAAATCCACATGATATCAAAACACTCAAGTCAATTAAGCACAAATATGACTCATGAAAACAAAACATGAGTAAACAATAAATGTGAGTGTACAAATAAGATGTGAAAATCACAATCATAAAAAAAATGTACCATTAAGCTCAATATTCCTTGAAACAAGAAAATCATCAGAACTTATTTAATCTTCAAGGTATATGTATGTCATATACAAACTAAAGTATACATACATATCCAAACACAATGAGTCCACAAAGATATATGCATGAAGGCACGTGGCTCAAAGGATGCATATGTATAACAATAATTTGGATAAAATAGACATATACATGAAGTTTAAACAAAAACACATGGAAACATGAAAAACTAAATTTCCATTAAAACAAATTTCATTTCAAGGTATATGTATGATTTGTCAACACAAAAAATATACATACATATCCCTAAACACAGTTGAGTCCATATGTATAGATTTGCATGAAAAGCAAATGACTCAAGGGGTATACATGTATATCTTAAAGTTTGGCAAAAATACACATATACATGAAATGAAAACTCCTACACATAAAACAAATCCAAAAATAGGAATACAAGTTTAAAATGTATGAATCATCAAAACTAGACTATACTAGCACATCTAATGGGTTCAAATAAGCATTCAAGCTCAAACATATATAGATTTATTTGTGGCCCACTATATGTATAAGTATATATCCTAGTCTTAATGAAAACTAACATTTAAACATATATTCAAAGCATGAAGTATAAAACAAGACAAAAATTATCATGATAAACAAAAACATGATTATTATGTAAATCCACATGTTGTTAAAGCTATGATAAACATGATAGCTAAACAAAGGTGAGAACACTAAAATAATGGTTCATATTAAACATGGGTGTCTCAAAGGCTATACATGCATGTTAATAGTCTAATAATCATAGCATTTTCATAATAATCTATAAACATCAAAAATATGCTATAAATAATGACATGAAAAGCATGTAAATAATAATTAGGAGTTAGAGATTGTTACCAAAACCTAGAAGGCAACTCTCCTTGTCTCCAAAACATGGTGGTCTTCCCACCAAACCTTCCTTGAAAGTGATGCATCCAATTGATTTCCATGAAGCTTGGAACGCATTCACTCCAAGGTACCACTACTCTCACATCATGTGAGAGACCACACCTACATCATAAACAAGAGGGGTGGTCTTTGGTACCCACAACTTTTTGGGTCCATAGGGGTTAGTACCATTTCTAACCCAAACAAATTTATTTGCTAAATTTGAAGTATGTATTCTATCAAAGCAAAATTTAGCAAGGTGGCCCTTACGTTCACAATGTGTACAAATGTACACATGAGCATACAAAGTGTGATGGTGTCCGTGAGAAGCATGTGTATGCCGTGGAGGGTGTGCATGAAAAGATGGAACTTGTTTCTTTCGAAACAAAGTTTCCAAACGTGTATGGCTCATGGCACAATGGCTCAAAGTGGAACCCAAACAATCTACTCTCTTCTAACAAACAAATATCATCATTAATTCTAAAAGAAGAGGTACATGCAATAGGTAGACTAGATGAAGAAGCTACACTAGTATGGCAAACATGTGCATCCATATTATTTTTCAAAATAATATTTTTCTTTAAACACACATCTAAATCATTTGAAATAGAAATTATTTTATTTTTCAAAGCAACATTCTCCTTTAAAACAAAATCAATTTTTGAAGACAAGTTTTCATTTTTCTTTAAAATAATATGGCAATCATTTTTAGATTTTAAAAATTCATTTTCTTTTAGTGCAAGGTCTAATTGAGATCTCAATGAATCCCTTTCATTATAGACCTCAACCTTCTCTTGCAAAACCTTGTCAAGTCTAGAATGCAAACTTTTATTTTCTTTTCCAATTCCTAGACTTTTCTTTTTCAAAATCTTAAATTTTTCTATTAATTTTTCACAAACTATTGAAAGTTCTTCATTCAAAGGGCATCAACAAATTCATCACATGAAGAACTAGAATCAAAACTATCTAGTTGAGTATCCGAATGTACCTCAAGGGAGTCATTCCCTTGGATCATTAAGCATTGTGACTCGGATTCTCCACTAGACTCCTCCTCTTGTTGAATTGGCACTTGAAGCTTGGAGGTGGTGGTTGTGGTTGTCAACATATTCCACACTGCAAATGCGTAATCAAAGTTAGAAGCAAGCAAAAGATATTCTTTATTTAATGTGCTTCTAATGGCCTCAAGGGCTTGTGCATTGGCCCCTATATGCTTGCTATCACTAAGGTAAGATTCCTTGGTAATGGCAAGGTGAACCTTATATCCTAGGGTTTATAAATAGATGACATCCTAGTCTTCCAAACAATAATGTTGGAAGGGTTAAACATAGGTGGGGTCATGAAATCCATGGATATAAACTATATGTGTGCAAACAAGCAATTGCAAAAGTAGATTAGCAAACAAGGATCTCACTCCTAGGATGTTAAGCCTAAAGTATCAGGAGCGTAGGCTCTGATACCAATTGAAAAACACCTAGAGGGGGGTGAATAGGTGTAAATGCTAATCTAGATACTAAATGCGCTAAATGCGGAAGCTTAAAACAATTTTGCAACACACTTAATACAACCAACAAGTGTAGCCGAATTCCCCGTGAAGGGCTCTGGACTAACTCCTCTTGATTCCCCTAAATAAGGGTTGAGGTGCTATATGAAGCTCTTGTGGTTAAGTATAAGTGAGGCACACACACAAGCAATCCAAGCATATAAGGGTAAGCAATATGAATAGATGCAAGGACAACACAAGCATACAATATATGAATGATATGAAAGATGCTATGCACAATTAAAAGAGAGAGTTAAGAGACAATGGATCAAACGCAAACACAAAGATATGTTTCGAGGTTCGAGCCCCTAGCTCTACATCCCGCCTTCACCACCGTGAAAGATTTCCATTCCACTAAAGGAGTACCGAACTCCTTTCTCAACCAACAATGCCACCGAGGCAATACAACCACAATCCACCTCTACTGAAGAGGGATAAGGCCCGTAGCCAATACAATCACAATCACCTCTACCGAAGAGGGATCCAAACACCACTCCGATCAACCTCTACCAAAGAGGGATACACAAATAAAGGAGAGTTTACAACTAGTGGTTTCTTTCAACCACAAACAATCTCTCTTTTTCCACAAACAAATATCCTAATAGAATAGGATAGGTGATAGCTCAAGTGTGGAAAAACTAGAGTTTTGAAAATAAAAACTCAAAGAAAAATACTTGGGAAAACTCTTGGTAAAAGATATAAATGAAGAACAAACCAAATCTCCCAAAATTCTATTTTCTTTGATTTTTCAAAACTCTAAAACAAAACAAGGATGAAATCTTTTGAGCTCTAAAATACTTTGAAAACTTCTTTTAAACTCTGGAGAAACTGGGAATTTTTCTTGTTAAAAACCTTGGCCAAAATCCCAAAGGAATGGGGTTTATATAGGCCAAAACCAGAAACTAGCCGTTAGGCTGATCTGGCAGCCTGATAGGCTTGCGGTCGACCGGCCCGGTCGACCGCCAACGGTCATAAATATGACCGTTGGGGCATCCGGTCGACCGCACGGCCGACCGCCCAGATACAGAGAGCAGACTTCTCTGCTCCGGTCGACCGCTCGGTCGACCGCCCAGATACAGAGAGCAAGGCTCTCTGATCCGGTCGGCCGACCGGCCCACTGTGCCAGCAGACGTGCACAGGTCTGTGCACGTCGGTCGACCGTCATGGCCTGTCAGCACAGTTCTGGGTCAGAAACTGGGTCAGAAAAACAGTTAAATATATTTCTAAAAATTCTTTTATCTCTTCTAAAAATCCCAAAAAATAGTTTTATCATTTTGCATTGATACATAAACATGTGATAAAAAGTTTAGCTCAAATATCAAGCATATGAAACTATTTTGTGTTTTAACATTTTTACCAAAAACCAAAACTTGTATTTTATCAAACTTGAATTTTTCAATACATGAATAGGAAAGTCAAAATAAGTTTGTTTAAAAGTTAAGCATGCATGTATAGAATGAATCTACTATACATAAACCAATTAAACTTATTTTGATCAATCTATTCATGAAAACAAATATCGGTTAAACTAAAAATCGAAAAACCATAAAACGTGTGTGTTGTGCACTTGAGCATATCAACTATACTAAGCTTTACAACTGGATCTAAAACACACTAAACTCTATGATACCTAAGTCTTCTTGACGATCTTCATCTTCAAGTCGACTCGGTCCAAACACCGTGATCCAACGAGCATGGCTATGTATCATCTTGACGCTCGGGCTCGGGAATCACCAAGTGAAGGCTTCCAAACTCCTCTTTTTGAAGCAATCACCAACTAATATCTTGATTAATGATCTGAAACTAAAATCACAAGATTATTAGTAAACATAACTACATGAGTTAATCATCATCAAAACTAGAGAGGAAGGCCTCCGGGCCAACAGTATTGTCTCAGTTGGTGCATTGGAAATTCTCGAAAGGTGATCTGCCACCACATTCTTAACGCCGTTTTTATCTTTAATCTCTAAGTCAAACTCTTGCAAAAGAAGTATCCATCGAATCAGTCTAGCTTTTGCATCCTTCTTTTGCATCAAGTATCTTAGAGCGGAGTGATCGGTGAAAATCATTGTCCTAGACCCTAGTAGGTATTGGCGAAACTTCTCCAATGCAAACACAACTGCTAAAAATTTCTTTTCAGTCGTTGTATAATTTAGTTGGGCTTCATTGAGCGTGCTACTAGCATAATAAATCACGTGTTGCCTGTTGTCAATACGCTGTCCTAGAACAGCGCCTATGGCATAATCGGAGGTGTCACACATGATTTCAGAGGGTCTAGTCCAATCAGGCGCTGAGATTATTGGCGCCGAGACAAGTCTTTGCTTTAACTCCTCCCAAGCTTGTAGACATTCTTCATCAAAATTGAATGGCACATCTTTTCTTAAGAGATTAGTTAAAGGTCTAGCAATTTTGCTAAACTCCTTAATAAAACTTCTATAGAAACCAGCGTGCCCTAGGAATGATCGAATGTCTTTTAGGCATTTTGGCTCCAGGAGCTTTGCTATTACTTCCACGTTTGATCTGTCAACTTCAATTTCTCTGTTTGAAATTTCGTGCCCCAGGACGATTCCTTACTTGACCATAAAATGACACTTCTCCCAGTCGAGTGTCAAGTTTTTCTCTATGCATATTTGTAAAACCAGCTTCAGATGATGCAAGCACTGGTCTAAGGAATCGCTGTATATTGAGATATCATCCATGAAAATTTCCAAAAATCTTTCCACCATGTCAGAAAAGAGACTAAGATGCAATGTTGGAACGTTGCGGGAGCATTACATAGGTCGAAGGGCATTCTTCGATATGCAAATGTTCCAAAAGAACAGGTGAAAGTAGTCTTGTCTTGATCCTCGGGAGCTATAGGGATTTGATTGTATCCTGATATCCATCCAGGAAACAATAATACTCATGTTCTGCTAGTCTCTCGAGCATTTGGTCTATGAATGAAAGAGAGAAGTGGTCTTTACATGTGGTAGCGTTCAATTTTCGGTATTCAATACAGACTCGAATCTTCGTTGGAAGACGAGTTTGTACTAATTCATTCATATCATTTTCTACCACGGTAAAACCTGCCTTCTTTGGCACAGCGTGGACTGGACTAACCCATTGGCTACCTGATATGGGATAAATAATCTCATTGTCTAGTAACTTCAGAATTTCAGCTCGGACAGCCTCTTGCATGATTGGGTTTAGTCGACGTTGTGGGTCGTGTTTTGGCTTTGCATCTTCCGTTGAGTGAATCCGGTGTTGTACAATGGATGAACTGATCCCCTTTATATCAGCCATGGTCCAACCAATGGCTTCTTGATTTTTCCTTAACACCGCAAGAAGATCCTCTTTCTGTTGTTCCGTAAGATGGGACGCTATTATCACGGGGAAAGCTTCCTTTTCACCCAAGTACTGGTACTTGAGATGACTAGGAAGAGCTTTAAGCTCGGAAGAGGGAACGTGATCTATCAATAGTTGTTCTTCTTGTAGGGGGAGGATAGGGGTTGCGTTTGTTGCCAATTCCACTGTGGATTCGATGATTTGGTCAAGATTGAAGTCATTATACTCCGATTCGAATTCTCTGTCAGACCATATTCAATCTCCTTGTCGTGTTCACTTGTTAATGCTTCAATTAAGTTCACTTCAAACGATTGATTATCCAAGTCTCGAGGTTGTTTTCTCAGGTGGAAAACATTTACCTCTTTCGTTATATCTCCAAAAGTCAGACGCATCGACCCATTCTTACAGTTTATTATTGCATTTGCGATGGCTAGGAACGGTTATCCTAGAATGACAGGGGTCTGTGCTTTCGGATTGTGTATGGGTTATGTCTCCAGAATGATGAAATCCACAGGGTAAATGAATTTCCCGACCCGTATGAGAACATCTGTAATCTCTCCCTTGAGAATCTTTACAGATCGGTCAGCCAATTGTATTGTAACTCTGGTTGGACGGAGGTCGCCCAGCCCGAGTTGCTGATACACAGAAAAGGGAAGTAGGATGATGCTGGCTAGATCAAGTAATGCCCTGTTTATTGTGGTGTATCCTATGATACAGGAAATGGTTGGACTCCCGGGGTCTTTGTATTTCACAGGAATGGGCCCGATGAGCAACTCACTTATGTTTGATACAAGGAAGACCTTCTTTGAGACATTTGCTTTCCTTTTCTTGGTGCACATATCTTTTAAAAATTTTGCATATGAAGGGACTTGTTGTATGGCATCAAGAAGGGGTACATTGATCTGAACCTGATTGAACATTTCCTTAATCTTCTCCATTTGAGTATTCATCTTGTTATTTGCTAGCCTATTAGGGAATGGTACAATAGGCTTGTATGGTTGCTTATCTGTTTTGTCTTTATTATTGGACTTGGAGGTTGACAGTTGTGAACTTGAAGATGGATCATTTTGAGTTGATGGTATAATTACAGGAGAATTTAACACCGATTTATTAGGAACAGGATGACTAGAAACCTGATTGTCAATTTATTTTCGAGATCTCAAGATATGAACAGTATTGCATTATCTTGGACCTATGTCTTCAGCTTCATGAATAGGAAAGGGTTTTTAGGATTAGGTAATGGCTGACTTGGTAGAGTTCCCTTTTGTCTTTCATTTAATGAGTTAGCCAGCTGACCTATTTGAACCTCTAACCTATTGATAGCTTGGTGGTGGTTGTTCATCATTGAGGCCTGGGTTTCGGACAAAGTTTCAATCATTCTTTCCAAATCTGACATTTTTTATTTGGATAATTCTGCTGTTGTTGCTGGTACGTGGGCTGGAAGTTATGTTGGTAATTGGATTGAAAATTCAGTTGATTCTGGTGGAAACTGGGTTGATAAGACTGAGCAAGGTATTGGTGTGAGAATTGTTGCCTTAGTTGCTCATGACCAGACTGACTTCATGAGAAATTTGGATGGTTCCTCCATCCCGGGTTGTATGTTTTGGAGTATACATTGTAGTTGGGTCTGCCATATGCTGCATTCATGTTTTCAGGATACATTTAGGCTTGGTAGACCAGATACTCCTCAAATAGGTGGTTGAGAGCATGGCAATAGGTACAATCTGGATTGATCACTGGTGTTGGGTTGACCTAATTCACTGAATTGGGTTCCCTAACCTCTAGTAGTTCTAGCTTCTTCATCAATTGTGTTATTTTTGCCTCGACAGTTATAGAGGATTCAATTGAATGTATACTAGTTCTGAAAGTGGTGGGGCTAGTTTTCTCGGGGTAAGACTCCCACTGAATGGTTTTTTCTGCTAAAGCTTCAAAGAGGTCCCAACCCTGATTCTCAACTTTCTTCAAAAATTTCCCTTGACACATAGTCTCAAGGAGCGTCTTAGTTTGGTAGTCTAGTCCGTCATAGAGAATTTGGCACTGCCGCCACTTCTCTATTCCGTGATGAGGAAATTGGGCTAGTAAATCCTTAAACCGTTCAAAATACTTCCAGAATGGTTCACTTGTTTCCTGCTTAAACTGCGTTATGTTTTTTCTGATGAGGGCCGTTTTATGAATGGGATAGAACTTCTTAAGAAAGGCTTTGACAAAATCATCCCATGACGAGATAGAACTAGCAGGCAGATTATATAGCCACTTCTTGGCTACGTCCTTAAGCGTGAAGGGAATGAACCTCAATCTAACAGCGTCTTCCCCCAGTTGGGAAATTCCCATCATCAAACAGACTTTTTCAAACTCACGAATGAAGAAATATGCATCCTCGGATTCTAGGTCATGAAACCTAAGGAGTGTGTAAACGAACTGAGGCTTTAGCTCAAAATTATTTCCATTTGCCTCAGGTAGAAGAATCATGAAGGAAGTGAAGTGCGAATTGGATAGAACTTGTCTTGGAGAGAAGTTTGGTTCGCCATGATTGGGATTGTGTCAGGAAGTGGTGCAAGTGTAGAAGTCCTAACAAGTCTTGATGAAATAGGATCCCGGTACCACTCTTGCATGAACAATCACAGACAACGTTCACCAAACAAACAAACAAAAAAAGGAAAATAACAAAAAAATAAAGAAAAACAATCACAAGCTATCTAGGATCCCTGGACCTAGTCGACTCCTAACTGGTCGATGAACCGAAGAAGGTTATTACTCGAATCAGACCACAGCTAATCAGCCAGGTAGGGGTAAAATATGGTGGGAGGTATCTGTGCGTAAGCAACGGGCCTTAATTACGCCAAACCACGGTATCTTCGAGGCTTATCTTCTTAATCCCCAACCTTAGATACTGATTTGACTAGAGTATCAATCAAAAATAATTTCAACCACGGCTAATCTCTTATCGAGTCCGGATGTCCCTAGGGGCCAACGTCTATCAATTTGTATTAAAAGTTTGAGATTGTGAGTGCTTGGAATGTTGTTTTTAGGCCAAGAAAGGGTGATTAAATCCCCACCTTATCTTGTTATTGGGGTGGTGCCCTTAAAGTCAATTTGTGCAAGTGTACAGTATATACAAACAAGATTCACTCAAAGCGATGTAAATTAACCAAGAGATGAGTCCTATTCTATATGCTATGTGAACGTACCTTACTCCAGCACTCTTCAACAGTAAAGTAAATGAATTGAAAAGACACGTGTCTAAAATGCAAACGTCTAATCAATTTTTAAACTTTTCAACAAATGTTTTACTATTGGTTTATTAGCAGGCTCCTGGTGATGGCATACAAGAAATAATTTTGCAGCAAGCTATATTTTTACAAAGTAAGCAGCCCTGCAAAACAGATTTGTGAGTAGTGAACACTTGCTTGCCACGGATCCGTGGCTAGAGCCGAGAAAACGTGACAATTCAGAGGGTACTTGGTCTCTGCTTTCGAGAGCAGAGGCCCAAGACCACTTATATATTACTACAAGTCTTGTTTTCCTATTTCCTCAACCTGTAACCTGAAACAGAGAAGAAAAAATTCATTTTAGTACAAAAACTCAATAAAAATCGTCGCTCTCCCAGGCAACGGTGCCAAAAATTTATTCGAAAGGAGGAATTAAATTAAGCGAGAGTTCAGAATAAACCGTTTATGTCCGTGTGCTGATTATCAAAACTTTGAATATGTATGAAGATTTACTTTACTCCTTCGAATCACTGTTCGTAGCACAGGCTATAACGGGCCGTATCCGCAGGGAGGACTAGCGATAGAAGCGTTCACGGTTTTTATGTTGAAGTTTTTGAGAAGAAAAATGAAGGTTCTTTTTTTTTTTAAATGGAAAAACAAAACAAGATAGAAAGAGAGTGAAAAATTTTTGTAAGGTTTTGTTAAGAAAAAGGAAAACGGAATGAAAGACGGTTGAAAAACTGTAATGTTGGAAAAAGAGAAGGTTTTTAGAAAGGAGATTTGAAATTCAATTAAGAGAAGGCCATGACTAACTAACATTCTACACTACTAACTTACTAATCTCGTCGGGTGATTCATGCCTCATGTAGATTCAGTGGCAATAGTATATCTTGCTTTGTCAAATCAATGTTGTCCCAAATTGAGGTTGTGTTCTCATCTAAACTTGGCTAGGTGGCCTCCTTGGATCATCAGCTCCCAATAGATTCTCAATAATGGAACATAAGTATTCACACTTAGGTATGCTAAGCAAGGATGTAAGATTCATTAGTCCATCAAAGCTATAACAAGCTAGCATGAAATAAGAAACTTGTCCAATAGGTGTTAGCATACTAAATTGATCCATCTTCATGTTCCATCAAGGCACTTGTTCAAGAGACAAAGCTCTAAATAAGGCACACATGAATCATATGGAGGTGATACAAAGCATTCACTAGAATTGAAACACTACTCATCATCATTGGAAATAAAAGACTTGTTAATCACAATACTAAAAATAAAAACATCTAACAATTCATATGAGTTAGCAATCACCCAAGAGTTAGCAGTTAGTAGTGTTAGAAGTTAGTTAGTCATGTTAGTGATTAGTTAGCCATAGAAAAGAAAAACAAGCAAGAAGACATTGTAGAAAAACAAGTGCAAGAAAGTAAAAAACTTGAAGGTAAATGCAATAGAATAAGAAAGAATTGAGGAAGGAAAGCTTGAGCCTTTGTATTGAGTTGTCACTTCTTCAATTATAGAGATCTCTCTCACTCTCACTCTCTCTTTTCTGGATCTAAAGGAGAAAATGAAAATTACACAAGAAGACTAAAGAGAGCTTAAAGAAAATACTAACTAATTGCCTAAACAAAATGTTATTCTCTCCTTCCTTTTTACAGAGGCCCTGGGGGTCTATTTATAGGCCTCAGGAGAAGATAACGTCCCACCACAGCCGTAGGATCAATCGCTTGATCAACAGCCAAGGAAGTGCCGCGGATCCGCGGCCAGGGCCGCGTTTCCGCGGCAGCATCTTGGCCGTTGCACTAACGAATTCTCTGACATTCTGTTATGCTACGTGTGCCCAGCTGGAGCTTCTAGAAGTTGGAGAATATTCTTTGGATCGTTCCAGAATTAGGCTTCATGGTTGTGGGCTCCTAAAAACACCTTTAATTCCTCAAAAATCTTAAGATTTGGGCCTTCTTCTTCATTAAAAAATGGACCTGAAAAATAAGAGAGAAAAGCAATAAATATCCTATTTTTATTAACATAAAGCATGGTAAGGTGGTACAAAATGATGCAAAATGAACTCCAATCACTCATCTAACTTGCGTATCTCCAATATTTCAAAAGTGGTTGATTTTGCTCCACTTCAACATTTTGAGCTTCATAATGTTCATCACCATTTAGCTTGTCATCTTCTTGCAATGGTGAGTTTTTCAAGAAAATTTTCTCCATGTCTTTACCTAAAAAATCAATCTTTACAATATTCTTCATAAGAGCATTAGATTCCTCAAATTTAACAGGCATCAACTCTCCAATAGTCAAAATTGACCAATTGAAGATCCTATATGCTTTACTATTATTTCAATGCGCAACAAATATAGCTTCATAATACTTTGCATCAAATTTATCTAAATTATCCTTAGTGTTCAAAACAAAACATTTACAACTAAAAACTCTAAAATATGAAATATTTAGTTTTCACAAATAGTAAATCTCAAAAGGAGTTTTAGAAATATTTTTGTAAAAATAAATTCTATTTGATATGCAACATGATGTGTTTACGGCCTCTGCCCACAGATATTGAGGGAGTCCGTATTCACTAATCATTGTCCTAGTCTTCTCTTGAAGAGTGCGATTCTTCCTATCGTCGAATTCATTTTGCTGTGGAGTTTTAGGATATTAAAGTTCATGTTTGATTTCATTTTCTTTCCAATAAGTAATAAAGGAATGGTTGATAAATTTACCACCTCTATCACTCCTAATACACAAAATCGAATTTTTTTTCTTTTTCAACTCCTTTACTAAAAATATTGAAACGCAAAAAAACTTCATTTTTATGTTCTAAAAAGAAACCCCATGCATATCTTGAAAAATCATCAACTAAAACAAAATCAAATCGATTTCCATTAAGACTCTTAGTTTTAGTTGGACCAAACAAATGCATATGTATCAACTCTAGAGGTCTTGATATCCTTGACTGTTTTGAAAGAGGACTTGATTTGTTTTTCAAGTTTACAAGCATCGCAAATGCGGTTCTTTTCAAATTTCAAATTAGAAATACCTTTCACCAATTCTTTAGAATTAATTCGAGATAGACAGTCAAACGAAACATGGCCAGTCTCTTATGCCATAATCAAGAGTCTTCATTAAAAATATTCAAATAAGTGGCATTGCATTGTAAATTCAACATGTCAATCATATAAAATTATTTTTATGAAATTCAGAAAGAACACAAGAATTCATTTTTTTTATCTAAAACATCACAAGTAGAGTTATCAAAAATAACACTTAAGCCTTTGTCATATAATTTACTAATGCTTAATAGATTATTTTTGAGTCCATCTACCAAACAATATCTTCAATTAAAAGAGATGAGCCAATCTTAATATTACCTTATACCAATGATTTTGCCCTTTGAGTCATCTCCAAAGGTGACGGTGCCACCTTCATGGTACCTAGATAGGGTTGCAAAGTTGTTGCTATCTCATGTCATGTGCCTTGAGCAACACCATCAAGGTACCACCGCTCCCTACATCTTGGAGCCTTAGTGTGTACCTATATCAATTAACAAAGGGATTGACTTTGGTACCCAAATTTTCTTGGGTCCTAGAGTGTTAGTCTTTTGAACCCAAACATGATCATTAGAAGGATTAATTCTATCATAACAAAATTTAGCCAAGTGACCTTTTCGGCTACAATATGTGCATGAGTACATCTTAGCATATAAAAATCATTGATGTGTTTATGCATGATGAGCATGTGTAGCATGAGTGCGTGTAGCATGGTGTGCATGTGGTTGTGGTGGTGTGTGAGCATGATGGTGTGTGTGTGAAACATGAGGTTTCCTTAGAGTTTGCCTCTTTGAAAACATAGCCTCTAATCCAGCCTTATCAAATTCACAGTTTCAAAACATTGATCAAAGTATTAATTTTTTTTAAAGTAGATATCTCATTTTCATCAATAATTGAAAATTTAGTTTTGCAAGAAATTGTGTGCATCAAAATTATTTTGTGTCTTTTGAAGAGTAGAAGATAAAATCTTTTTTAGAAATAACAACTAGTTGATTTTGAACTTCATTTTTTTCTTCATTTTTAAATACTTTTTCTTGAGAAAATCATAATTGTTGAAAAATTCTTCAAAAGCTTCACCCAATTCATTCATAGATAACTCACATTCATCAAAAGTAGACTCGGGAGTTACCTTGGGTGTGTTCTCATTTGCCATGAAGCACATGTCTGCCGTGTTCACCTCTTCATCGAAGTCGCCAGCCGAGTCCCATGTAACTTTCAAGGTTTTCATCTTGTAGGCTTCTTGGTGGTAGAAGGTTTGCTCTAATTCTCTGAGGATTCGGTAATGACATGACCCATTTTTCAGCAATTGTATCACACTAGCTTCTTTTCCTCCTTCTCTTGCTTTCTTCTTCTATTTTCAAACTTAGTCTTGATGTACATCCTTCTTACATTCTTCACTAGGAGGGACAAATCTTCATCATCTTCTTGATCTGCCTCTTCTTCATTGGAGATGGTATGTGTAGATTTGAAGGCAAGAACTTTCTTCTTTTGGGGTGCCTTCTTCTCTCTAACTTTTCTTTGCATCTGATTGTACATATTTATTACATATCTATTATTACATTCCTACATCTATCTCGTAATAATCCTGCTAATTTCTTGTCTTAATGCCTTATTTTGCAGGTTTGTCTTAATGAAGGGAGAGAAGATATGACCAAATAAAAGACAGTTAAATTCTGATTTAATTGGATCTATTTTGTTAATTGAAGATAAAGCCAAATAAATATAGTTAAAATTAGATTTAGAAGAATCAATTTGGTTAGCTTGAAAAATCAAGGAGATAGAGGCAAATCCGAAAGTCCAAATACAATCCTATCAATATACAAAAAGATATTTAAAGGATTGGGATGTATATTCAGAAAATTCAAAGAGATAAGACATAATCTAACTGAAGATCAAGGGATAAAATAAAAATTTATTTCTAATCTTATCTCCAACCTTATCAGAAGATATTTTCTGTTGGGCAAGAGATTTTGCCCTTATCTTCATATACTCTCCCTTATCCATTTTTCGCTATAAATAACTACAAATTCGGAGGCCACAGGAAACGATTCGGCAGAGAGTATAGGCTAGGATGTACTTTAGTTTGTAACTAAGTTTTTACTTTTTATTTATGTAATTTTGTTTTTTTATGTACCTGAGACTAGAGAAGAGTTTCATAGAGGAATGAGAGTGAAGTGTAAGTTGTTCTTCTTTTCTTCTATTTTTACTTTATTGAATCAAAGTTACATTTTTATGTTCTTCTTCTTCTCTTACTCTTCTTTTATCGCATTTTGATCATAATCCAAATAAAACTTATAGCATCAACTTGCCTTGCTATTGAAGTGCCCTTTATGGCTTATGGTGATGGATAGCCGTTTTTATTTATTTTCTACTTGCATTTAAATTCATAGTTTAAGTCTAAGAACGGGGAAGATCCTATATGTCACGCTTTGCTCGCCCTCAAGATGAGGTAAGTCTTTGCCAAGAATTCAAGGTAAGTCATCAACTGAAAGAGGTAAGTAAGTACTTTTAGAGTTTTTCTTTTTCTCTTTTAATCTTTAGTTTAGATTACCACCAATTAAAACTCTCTATAAACTCATTTTTCATTTTCTTCACCTTCTCAATCTACCACTTTCTTTTTAACTTAACAATAGATTCTTTTTTCTTTTCTTTACAAGAACAAGAGAAGAACTTTTAATCATTTCAAGTAAACTAAAGAGAACTTACAACACGCTTCCATCACAAGTCTCTCCTTCTGGATCATGACCCGTATAGCCACTTGTTATCGCGGTTGAGTACCTTGTACTTTTTATTCTTAAGTTCTGAAATTCTATATTTTTTTGAAGGTAAAAACTCAATCAATTTTTTCGCTGTTGCCGGGGAGGGACAGTAAGTTTTCTTTTACTTAATGGTTAAATTTTTTTCTTCTCTGTTCTTGTATGCAGGAGGAGACATCAAAGAAATTTTTGCTGCAGTGGATACATAAGTGACCCTGAACTCTGCTCAAAGCATAACCCAGAAGCCCTCAAATTTGTCGTGCAAAAGTGACAAAAGTCGCGCTCCCCAGACAATCTGAGTGAACTAATAGGCTGTATTTTTTGCAGGTTGGTTGAATTAAAAAGTTTAAGTTTCTGCAGTTATTTATTTTCCTACTTAACTCACTGTACATACTTTTCTAACTCAATAATAAATTGTTACATGTAAATGCTAAAAAATGTTTAGACTTGCATTTAGGCACGTGTCTAATTCGTTACATTTCATTACTGTTAAAGAATGCTGGTGTAAAGATATGTTTGCATAGCATGTAGCATTAGAAAACACATTTTGAGTGATTCATGTTGCTTAAATGTTGCTTATACTATGTACTTGTACACTGCACTAAATTGAATTAAGGGCTTATCCTATAAACAAGATAAGGTGAAAAAGTCATTACCCTTTCTTATCCCACAAACAATCTCCTCACTCATTAACCCAAGTCTAATTTAAAACTGAGTAGCCGTTGGCTCTAGGGACATCTCGGACTCAATAAGAGACTGGCCCAAGGAAAAAGTTGATTAAAGTTTGACTCTTGTCAAATCAATGTCAAAGGTTGGGATTGAGTGTGAAATCTCTAAGAACAGTGGTTTGGCGTAATTAGGCTCGTTACTTAGGCACGGATACCTCCAACTGATTTTGCCCCTACCTGTTCGATTAACTTGTGGTCGGATGCTGTAATATACCCCCATGGACATGAAAAACACCTAGAAGGGGGTGAATAGGTGTTATACTAATCAAATACACTTTTAAAACTAGTTGAGATGAAAAATGCAAGCGGTCACTCAAAATAAGAAATTGAAGCCGAATTTTCAGTGAAGGGCTCTAGAACTTCTCCTCTTTCATTCCTCTAGATTATGAGTTGAGGTACTTAATTGCTTTCTTGTTGATATGAGTAAAGACCGAAAATGCAAGAAGATAAAATCAATGCAATATAGAAAAGAAAGACAAATAATATCACAAGTATAAGAATGTAAAGCAATAAAGAGCATGAAGAAGTCAATCGCAAATACAAGAGAATTTGTTTCGAGGTTCGGCCACTGCTCTACGTCCCCGCCTTCACCACTATGAAGGATTTTCACTATATCTACAAAGGTAACTTCCACACAGGAACCTTACACCCAAGGGATTACAACTTGGTCTACACAAGACAGGAGTACCCAACTCCAACAATACTATCCTCCACACAAGAGGAACCACAACGCAAGGGAATACAAGTCACGTGGTGATCTAGGAAGACACAAACACTCTCTTATAACTTATAGAATGGAGTATGATTTTAGGCTCAAGAAGCTAAGTGAGAGAAGAAAAATCTGTTGAAGAGATTTTGAAGACTTAAAAACCAACTGAAAAACTTTTGAAAAGAAGAACTTAGAAATGGAAAGCAATGAAACACTTTTTCTCTTGTAAACACTTGAAACTTGGATATTTTTCTTGTAAAAAAATCAAAACCCATGACCTCTATTTATAGGCAAAGGATAAATAATATTCATAAGTGATACTAGGTCATTAGGGGAGAGTTTAACCACTTGAAAACAAAAAATAGCTGTTGAAACCCATAAAAACCAAAACAGATCCAAAATAGAGTCGTTGTGCCAGTCTGGACGTTTGCTGGTCGACCGGCACTCACTAAAATTGTAGTCGTTGGCTCCGGTCGTCCGCTCGGTCGATCGCAGGTCATTTTAAAAAGAAAATTTTGAACTGTCCGTCGACTGGCACAAACAGAGAGTGAGGCCCATGCAGTCGGTCGACCGATCGGTCGACCGCAAGGGTTGACGGTCGACCGACCCGGTTGACCGGCAAACATGCACAGACGTGCACACCCACGGCCAAAAGGCCCGGTCGACCGACCGATTGACCGTTCCAGTCCGGTCGACCGTTATGGCCTGAAATGTATTTAAAACAGATTTTTGAACTTTGAAATATTTTAAAAATATTTTGAATTGATTTGAGGGTTATGTAACATAGTATAGGAGATAAAATACATATTCTAAACTTGATATAAAAATTTGAAAAATTATGAAACATGTATTAATACCAAATATGCAACAAAACAAATGCTACCCAAAACTTATATTTTTGAAAAGTGTATTTTTTGTATGTAACTTCTTGAGCACATCATCATATCCTTACTCTTTAACATACTAAGATCTTACAAGGGTCTAGGTGACTATAAGATCTTCAATCGGGCTTTTCCATTTGCATCATTGAGTTACTTGAATTCTTGATCCCGTATTTTAGTCATCTTGAGTCAACATCACCTTCCTTTAAGGGAAGAAACTTCTCATATCCTTAGAACCCTGAAATAATCTTAAACACTTAAACTTAATTAGTACAAATAACTATATTGTTTTGTGATCATCAAAACTCTAAAACCGGGTAATTGTAACCTTGGGCCAACAATCTCCCCACAATAATTTATAAAATCTAAATTTTTACCGAAATTAAAAGACAAGTGTTCAACAGCAGCCAATTGTGCTGATTCATCTCTATTTTTAACATCAGAGAATTGAAATATTTGAGGAGAGTATTAGTAGCGTATCTTAATCTTTGAGTTCGCGTTTTTTTTGAGACCGACTTCACAAGAATGCGCCCTCTCTAGATACTTTCGATATGTTCCATAGCTACCAGAAGTGGACCACTTATAAGTTTTTGAATAATGCTTGCAACTTACACTAACGACCGTGCTCGCATCATTCTTGATGTTTGCAAAATAATGCACGAAAGATCAGACTTTAATTTTTGGCTAGCGGTATCTTCGTCGCCTCTATCGCTGGCTTGGGTTTCAGACCTTTGGGTTGGAATATTAACTTGCACCTCTTCTTCGGGATGTATTTCTAATTCATCATTGTCAGCACCATAATTTAGCTCCGCCGATTGCAAGAAACCGAAAATATCATTTCCTTTAGCGAATTGATTTTCACTAATCTTGCCTCTTGCCTCTTGCCGACGAACTTTCACTTGCCATGGTGATGAAGAGTACAAAAATTGGAGAGTGCTAAAAAATTAGAGAGAGTACTAAAGTAGAGAACTTAGATTTTTAGAGGATTCTGTAGAGAGATTTGGAAGAGAGATTATGGAGAGAGATTTTGTAGATCATTATGTTGAGAGATTTGAATTTTGCTGTGGACGAGAGTGAGAGAAATTAGGCACTATTTATAAATTGCAAATAATATATTAAAAACCAAAAATTTAAACAATTTAAAAAAAACTCATTTACTCTCTCTTTTCCCTCTCAACAGTCCAAATTGAACACTTGGAGAGGCCAACATTCTTGTAATTTAGTGTGGAGGAGAATGAGAGAGGGAGGGCTCAGGCTCACGCCCGGAAAAAAATTCCTAATCTAAAAGGCCATGCGACCCAAGTCCACTTGGCCGCTTAAAAAAAATTAAAATGGGGCCGTTCAGTCAGGCCCAAGGCCGAACGGCCCATACAAAAAAAGAAGAGTAAACCAGTTCTGAACCAGGATCACCAGTTCAGAACCAGAACCAGCGGTTCCCGGTTCTGAAGTTCAAAAATTGGAACCGGCCAGCTTTGCGGCCCGTGCCAGTTCGGTTTGGAACCGTCGAATTGACAGCTCGGGACGGTTATGGTTCTAGAGGGAAGGTTCCCTGTTCAGTTTGACGGTTTGAGCTAAACTGGGGTCAGGTCTACTTCTCCTGCTCCGAGAAGCTCGGCCGCGTCACCGACTAGACCCACAACCCGAACCTCTCAAAGCCCCGCTCCTCCGCCGCCTACAACTCCTCCATCGATCTCGACCCCCAACTTCTCCGCCTTTGACGCCGACAATTCTGACTTCGCCCTCAACTATGAATTCGACCTCGACCTTAATATTCGCAAATAGTAGGCGAATATCGAATATTCACTTTCATTGAACTTAGATCGAAAAAATTATTCGATTTGAATTTGAATCTGAATTCGAATAGAGGAGAAATGACCGAATACGAATTCAAATATCCAGGTATTCGCTTTGCTTTGATTCGTTTCAACCCATATTCTTCTTGTTCTCTTTCTTCTCTTTCCGTAATCTTATTCTCATGAATTTTATTAGATTCTATGACTACCTCTTCTTTAAACTCTTTAGTTCTTGAACTTCTTCAGTCTCTTCCTTTAACTCATAAGCTTTTTGAATTTTCTCCGTCGCCTCTGTGAACACATTAGTTCCCTAATCAATTTTCTCCATCTTTTCTTCGTAATGTCTTCCACAAGATATCCCAAGCACACTTTATTGTTTCACCTATGATGAAGTTAAAAGTATCTTCATCAACTACGCAATATATTAAGAGCTTCACCATGTTATTTTATATTGTTAAGATCCTCTCAGATGGCTTTAATTTGTCTCCATAGTTTGGCTTCTCGCAATTTTTTTCACGATCTCCCAAATATCTTGTGAGATTAAAACTTCCTTCATCTTAATATTCCAACTCCTATAGTTGTTTTTTGTGATGTAAAGAACAACAAGTTAAAATCACTTGTTAGCTATCTTCTTTAGTCTTTTCAACACCTTCTTTGCACGTCGCAAACGCTAACCAATCTATGATACCACAATTTTATGAAAAGAACACAAATTTTTTTAAGAAGGAGGAGGACCCAAAACAAAATATTTTTATTCAAATTTTTCTCAACTACAAATTCTCTCTCTTTTTTCACTCTTTTTTCTTTATTTTCTTCCTTAAAAAATATTAATTATGCCTCTTGTTTTATAGGCAAAACAATTCAAATAAAACTCAAAATCAAACTCATATTCCCAATCTAATACTTATTTTATTAAAAGAAAACTGCTAAACTAATTCTAATACAATTACGACTCTAAGACTAAATTTTAGAAACGAAATTGAGGGCAGATTCCATGAACCTTTGCTAGTGGAGGGTCCTTCTTGGATGATAGGATGAGACATTGCAAAACAAAGATAAGAGTGGGCACATGGCAGCTTGCAATGGATGGCCATCTTTAGAGTTAGTACAATTAATGTTTTTGTAGGGTCAATGTTTTCTAACTAGGGCATATGTGCCCATGCATTACATTATTGGAAGCTATGAGGGAGAGAATATGTGCATATATACCTAGTCTTATTGTTCCCAAACTTTTGTAATGTATCTGGGGGTGGAACCAAGGAAGGTATGTGATTTGTCATGTTATAAAGGAGAATACTACAAATTACATTAAACATCAATCTCACTAGATCATTAGGTAATCAATTTTCAGCTCTAAAACTATATGAGATTCTTTTTTCTATAGTTTTATAATTCATGTAAATTTTCTTAACTTGGTGTCATTTCGCCACCTGCCATTATGTTTTTGTCCCTTCAAAACATAATCTTCTCAGAAAACTAATCGATGACAATCATTTCTGGGTATTTTGTGATTTTTCTCTTTTATTTATTTATTGGATATTATTTTATTTTCTTTCATGTACTTTATTTTATTAAATATATATTACCATTCCACTCTTGAAAAAGAATAAAAACAACCAGGAGGATCAGGAAAGGGAGAGAAAATTGGAAGTCATCTTTCCGAATCATCCTAACTTCTACTATTGTTAATATTTGAGTTAAAATAGAAAAAAGGAGGCATGAGAGAAACCTTAAGGAGAAGTTTACGCATATAAATAAACTCTGAAGGCTCTTTGCCCGCATGTTAGATTAGTGCTAATTGCACTTGCAGAATGTGATTACCGTGTTAGATTACTCGTGGGTCCCACATATCAGCATCTCAATATTATTCCCATGTAGACCTTGCTCTCAATTCAAAAGTCAGCCAATGTCACCCTTTTCTACTCCTCTCCCCACCACCTAAGTCCTTTTTTTTTTTTCTTTTTCGTGTTATTCTAGGATTATACAATGTACTTGTCTTGATGGGTTGTTTGTTTGCTATGAAAGTAGGCGAAAAATGAGTTTTTTTTTTGCTCTACATGTGATCCCCATGAGTTTTTACTCACCTCAACTATGTTTGTTTACTGTGAAATCGAGAAAGAAAAGTTCGTGAGGCCCACATAGAATTTCAAATTTTTTTAGCACTACAGTTTTGTATCAGAATTCTAAATTAAAAGCTCGAAAAACATCCGAAAACTCAACACGGACCTCACACTTTTTCTTCTTTCGTTTTCCAACAGCCAAACGCGGGGGCCTGAGAGTCAAGTCCAATTCCATGCCCACAATGACTCTACAAATGAATTACTTGTCCACAAAGACACTATAGGAAAAAACCCAAGAATTTCTCATCTAAACACAAAATATAGTATATTTTTGTCAACTAGTTTTAAACAGTAATGTTACCACCTGATTACCTTTTTTTTACTAATCTAAACCGCTAATCACTCGCTAAAATGTAATTACCTTAGCCGATTTGATTATAGCGCTTACTTCACTCCCTTGAAAGCAACTTTTGTTGCGGTCCGAGTCCCCAGCGAAGTCAACATTGGTGACGAGGAGTTTTTTTTTTTTTGGCCCCTTTTTATTCGTAAATTATGGGGCTAATTTCTTAGATATTTCGGAAATTATGGTCCCTTTTTATTCGTAAATTATGGTCCGAGTCTCCAGCGAAGTCAACTTTTGTCACATTTTGTTGTATTTTGCTTCGTGGCGAATCAGCGCACGTGGGGGCTTCCCGTTGATTGAGTCACTTTTGCGTCACGCCCACACGAGTACCAAAAAAAGTTTCTTTTTATTTTTACACAACGAACCCATAAGTGCCAAAAAGGAAAAACAATTAAAAATCACGAGAGGCATGGGGATCCAGCGCCCCCACCCTCACCCACGTTTCCGCCCCCATTTTCCCACCCAAAAGCCCCGACAATCTGCACAAATGTCGAGGAAGATTTTTTCCGTCGTCCACGGCTTCACACGCACCTTCCGCCCGCCGAATCCCGCCTTGACCGCGTGGGCCCCAGACACGCCACCGGGCCCCATCCCCTCTCTAACTGTTCTCGCGCCCTTTGGGTGCAGCCAAAGTCGGTGCTTCTAATAAATAAAACGTACCTGCACCCCAACTCCCGTCGCCGGCCGTCAGCTGAGCTGTCACCCACCACTCCTGTAGCCCTCCCCCCTCTTCTCTGTCTAAAATCCCAAATGCTCTCTCTCTCTCTCTCTCTCTTTCTCTCTCAAAAACTCTCTTTCTCTCTCTAAAAAATATCGATCTCTGCTATGATGCCAGCTTGGTGGTCGCGCAAGTCCAAATCGAAACCCAAACCTGAGTCCGCCGCCAGCTGCAGCTCCAGCCCGCGGAAGAAATCGGACCCAGAGGAGGACGGGGAGGGCCCGAACCCGACCCGCAACCCGAAGTCGAAGCTGAAGAGATCCAACAAGAAGGAGAAGGCCAACAGCTTCGATGAGGCTCTCGCCAGGAAGGAGGCCAGGGACCTCTCTCCCGTCAACGGGGGCGGCGGAGTCGGTCGGCCCGACCCGCTGTTCACGTTCGGCCACCCGCTCCCTCGGCCCGTCTCGTCGCCGCTGCCCTCGATCCCGCACGATCTCGCCGCCGCGGGCGCGGGTTCGGGATCCGCGTCCGCTTCTAGTGCGAGCTCGTCGGGGTCCGATGAGACTCCAGATCTCACGTTTTACAGGTAAATTGAATAGCTTCTCGTTTCTATTAGTAGAAATATCGTCTTGAGTGATTCATATGTTTAATTTGGGGAATTACGGTTTACTGTAAATTTGAAAAATCAGGGGATTTTCTGGAAAGGTGGAATTTTAATAGGTTTTAAAGTTGGTTAAGGAAAAGGGTATCAAAAAATCGGAGAAGTATGAAGTAAAATTGCTACACTGATAAACTGCAGGGATGTTTATGTGATCAAGTTCTTTGCTTTGGGTCATTTCATAATTCAAGGCTATTATTTGGTTTGGGATTAATTGCTTGAAATTTCTGTTATGTTGATTCCTTCTTGAGTTTAGCCTTTTAATCGTGTTATTCCTTTGATTTGAAGTTATAGGTGGTGATTTAAGGGTGGGATGTAGAAAAGGAGGTGGAGTTAGTTTAGCACCATTCTTTTGTTTGGCTTTGGTGTACTTCTCACGGGGTTATTCCTTTTGCTCTTCTCTTTGGGAATGTTAAAGTGATCGCTTTTGTTGCTAGTTAATTGTTTGGATGTCTTTTAACTTCTTTGCAATGGTGCATCAATGTCTTATCGATATGTATACACATATAGAAATTATGTAAAAGGAGTGAACTCATCTTGATTTTATCTTTGCTCTCTTTTACCTTTTTTGTTGGGTATATTAGATATTCAGAGCCCATTAACACACCGAGGGGCAGAAATATGACATCTGACTCACAGAGACAACAGCATGTGGCAGAAGACAAGCATCAGTTCATGGTTAATACAGTATTGGAGCATCCGAAGTGTGCCGATATCTCAATATCTCCGAAGAAGGAGTTCTATTTATTTGGTCCGGAAGCTTCTACACATCACCGAGCATCCACAGAGAACATATTTAATAAGGCCAATTGCACACGAGGCCATCCTTTTTCAACATCCCCTATAGATCAAAGGGCAGTTGGCACGTGCCCAGGGTCTCCAAGATTAAGACAAGATGATCTGAAGATCCCGCCTCATCCACTCCCCCTTCCTCCAAGCTCCCCTGGGTCCTCTTCTCATTCACGTTCTGTTCCATCACAGTGGAAAAAGGGGAAGTTACTTGGCAGGGGAACGTTCGGCCATGTGTATCTTGGATTTAACAGGTACTAGACTCCTTTTCTTTTCATCAAAATTTCAAATTCTTGGAAGCTGAAAGAATAAAGAAAGCTCATGTAAATGCAGGCAGCAATAATGCATAGCAAAAGCAGACTAGCAGTAGATGGCAAAAGTTGAATTTACAACATAAAAATTGTATATCTCTTCTATACTATTATAATGCAAACCCTTTAGAGGTCTAGAATTCCCAATTTAATTTTGTCTAACATGGCTTCATATCCTAAAAAAATGTTAAAGCTGTGTCAAATTATGGAATTTCATTGGATTAATATAATGTGTTGCCTTGGAGAAAGTGAGTCAAATTGCTACTAAAAATTGTTTAAACGTGTCGCTTTGAAGAATGAGTGTTATTTAGAGACCATGTTAGAAACTTACAATCAAAAAAGTAACTTGCATGTGCATTTCACATGCTAAATTTCTAGTTCTAATTTAAAGAGAGGTCATTTGGCGAACCTTAATTACCAGTTGATGAGGCTGCAAACCTACCTTTTATGGTGCACTTTATGCTCCTCGAATGAAGGAGCAAGCCTCCAAGTTCCCCAGTCTACCAAGAAAAATTCTAGAGAGAGAAAATAATCTGTTTTGCTATAGGAAATGATATTCATCTATAAAATACAAAACAAAATTAGAGATGAAACTAATTATGCCTAACATCTCCTTTTCCCTAGTAGAATGTGTATTTTAAAACTGGCCTTACTTTCAAAAGCTGAATGTTTATTGGAGCTCTTTGATTGTTGTCCTTTGCTACAGTGAAAGCGGGCAAATGTTTGCAATTAAAGAGGTCAAAGTTATCTCTGATGATACAAATTCAAAAGAATGCCTCAGGCAACTAAACCAGGCAATCTTCTGATCTTTTGCATTTATATCAAACGCTTATTTTCTTCTATCTCCAACCTGTTTTCATTATTTCAGAAAAATATTGAGAATGCAAATATTGATTTGTGCACAATCTCTATTCTCAGGAAATATCTTTGCTTAGTCAGCTATCACATCCGAACATCGTGCAGTACTATGGCAGTGAACTGGTAACTTCTGAATCTACTGAATATTTTTCTCTCTTGGCTTTTTATGCCCCCCCCAACCCACCCACACCCCCCCCCCCCCCCCCCCCCCCGCGCGCGCGCGCTTGGTGGGGCAATTATAGACATCTTTTTTTGTACTTCTGAATTCAACAATTATTTAGAAAGTCTGTGCTATTAAGCATGGAAATAGCGTCATGGATTGGGGCTAATAATTGAAGAGAAGGGGGATGCTGTGAATAAAAAGTATCAACCCTGTATTTTACATAACTTTTAAATACAAGTAGTGATGACAATGCAATCAGCAAGTCTTTCGGAGATTTTCAGCCCCAGAGAACCATTTCTGGTATATGAAAAGATGGTGTTTGCTGTTTATCTGAGTTGTGAGTTCTGAAATTGGTTAGTCCCAACACGACAATGAATATTGAGATTAAATGTTTTTTATGTTAAGAGGAGGTGGTTAGTTATAGCTGAAGTGCAGCTTCATGTAGAAAAATGTGGTGCTCTTTGGTAGATTTCTTTTCCCTCTTAGAATGAGTATCCTGCAAAAGCCAGCCCAATCAATTAGGACATCAACAGTAGGAACGCTACACATTATGTATTTTGCCTTTGATGTGGATAAATTTGTAGTTTTTTGTAACTATGATTTCCCCCCCAAGATTTTTTCTTAACGTTTTCGCTTCTTACCTTGTATGGTAAATGTTTAATCTCCTAAAACTTGTAATTTTGTTAGCGTCTAGATGAAACACTGCTCTAGAAGTTCTCATGCTGAATTGCATACTGAGTTAAGTGCGTGAAACTAGTTCTCTGATTGGTTCCAAATTTTCTTACACAGGTTGATGACACACTATCAGTCTATCTTGAGTATGTGTCTGGAGGATCTATTCACAAGTTACTGCAGGAATATGGCCCATTTAGGGAACCTGTCATTCGCAGTTATGCTAGGCAAATTCTTCTGGCCTTGCCTACTTACACGGGAGGAATACTATACACAGGTACTTTATTGTTGCTATATTTTTATTGTGTATGTCATTGCAACAGAAAGAAATTTTGGTTTGTTCCAACTTACTAATGTTGATGAGTTACATGGCAGGGATATCAAGGGGGCAAACATACTGGTGGATCCTAACGGTGAAGTCAAGCTTGCTGACTTTGGCATGGCCAAACATGTGAGGGATCTCTTTGAATTATAATATTGTTTTTAATATTGGATAAACTGGAAATTTTGTTCTGACTTTTATGTAATGTACATATTGTATACATGTTTCTTAATGTTCTTTATAGATTTAGTAGTGTTGTATAGATATCAGAACAAAGAAAAAGCTTGTCATAACTGTTTGCACTTTGATGCTTATTAATACTGCTTTATATGTCCTATATTGATTGTTTGCCTTTTCATATCCTTTTAAAAACTTCTTCCATCTTAGAAATTTATGAGATTTCTGACTTTTGAATATTTTCTATTTAGTTTTTATTGATCATTTATTCCACATTAAGTAAGGAAATCTAGGGATGATTAAATCCTATTTCTTTTCATGACGAGTAACCAATGCCCTAGGTTTGTTTCAAATATTTTCCTAAAATTTAACTTGCTTTTATAGCATTGTTTGCTTGTGTCTGTTTTTATCAATGATGACAATGTCTTATGCCAATTTTCTTCTATTTTTATTATTTGGAATAAATCTGAAACTGGAAGCACAGGAATTAATCTCAAGTTTTAGTTTCTTTTTTCCTTAAACCAGTTTTTTGTCCTTGCTGTGAGGTCAACACGAATTATGCTGAGCGGCTTCTATCGTATCTGCTACTAAATAGATGAAAGCAATTCATCATTCTTAATGATCTATCATCATCCTTGTCACCATGAACTAGCTGGATTTTCATTCAGCAAAAAATTGTTCATTTACAAATAGAGGATGATGGGTGCATACAAAACAAATCAAGGAGAAGAATTTGTGAGAGGAGATAACTGGATTTAGTTTCAGTTTCCAGCAATAGTATGATATGGAATTTTAAAGAATCATATAACGAAAGACAGGAGAGCAGCGCCTGAGGTCCTAGTATATTTAATTCTAATCCATCCTGAGACCTAAAACAAATTTGCAAGGTTAGAGTAATGCTTTCAGCACGAAACACTATACAAAAGGTATTTGATTTTTCCAAACAACAATCTTTTTCATTAATAATTTGGTAATTAACCGAGGAAGCTTTCAAATTTCTAGTATATGAGAGTTTCTAATTGTTTCTTGCGCGTTGGCTTATGTCATTGTTCTCTCATCTCGACTCAGATATCAGCCTATACTTCTATACGGTCTTTCGAAGGAAGCCCTTACTGGATGGCTCCTGAGGTTAGTACTTTTGGATGGTAGTTACTATCCCAACATTGTAGCATGCTTGCCTTACTAATCATGATTTGGTTTCCCATCTTCGAATATAATGCAGGTTATCATGAATGGCAATGGGTATAATCTCTCAGTGGATATTTGGAGCCTTGGCTGTACAATACTTGAGATGGCAACTTCTAAACCTCCCTGGAGCCAATATGAAGGGGTGCACTTCTTTTCCTATTTTATGAGATAGTATTATTCTTTAATGCTTATCAAAGTTGTAATCCATATAATCATATCATCGAAGTATCTTTTACTGTAACTTTTTCATTACAACTAAGAGCTCTTATTTTGTTTGAATGAACAGGTAGCTGCAATTTTTAAAATTGGGAATAGCAAAGATATACCAGATATTCCCGATCATTTTTCCTCTGATGCAAAGAGTTTTCTAAAGCTATGCTTGCAGCGTGATCCAGCTGCCCGTCCAACAGCTGCTCAATTGATGGATCATCCTTTTGTTCAAGATCAGACATTGACAAAAGCTACAAAATCTAGTCTATTCAGAGACACGTTGCCTTCTCTCTCAGCTGGAACCCCCAGAACGGTATGGTTTTTTTTTATTTACAGTGTTTTTTTTTCCTTCTACATACTTGCATCATCTGAAATAAAAACAGCATGTTACTTTAGATCGTACGTTCTGGAGCATCATATTATGGGAATCTTTAAATCTATATTAAATCAGTTCCTCAAGACATTCAATGAATGTCGGAGCTATATTACATGAGAGCCCACTTAAAAGGCTAACACATATTACATGAATTCAAGCCATAAGAATGATGCATACATAGTTACACAACATAACAGAGACATGTTGTTGAGCCCTGAAACTCCACATGTCAATTTTTTCTCCAGATTTTTTTTTATTAATCCAGTGTAATTCTGACACTTTCTTCTCTCTCCTGGATGAAAAATGTTTTCTGAATTCTTTCTGACTTTACTGAATTTGCATCACATTTGCAGCACTGGATTAAGGTGCCAGGAAATTATGTGTCAAAACTAGTGTTATTTTGAGGTTCTTCATGAATATTTTCATTGATTTTAGCTGCATTATGCAAATTCCCTGAATGCATTACAATGTGGAACATAATGCATAAAATCTACGTTCTCTTAAAGTGGGGGGTACATATCATCTACTGACTAATCACACAACCCAATTGAATTAATGTTTTTCATGAATGCTTCTTTCTACAAAAGCAGCAGTCCAAGTGTATCGGCTAATTCATCGGTAGACCTTCGATGGTTTACTGTTAATTGACTGACAGCATTGTCATATTTAATTGAGCATCACCGGTTGTTCATGTGCAGGCTTCCGTGGAGCTTTCTCCCAACAGAAGCGTATCTCCTCTACGTGACAGGGATTATGGGGTGGGTCACTTCGTAGAATCCCCCTCAGCATCTAGGAACCAGAGGTATCGTCAGTTCTTATGCCAGATGCTAGGTTCCAAGTCTTGTTGCTTTCTGAAACTCACGAGTTTAAGTTCTGTTGCAGTGATCTTCTCAGTTTGAGAATGAACATGTCGCTCCCAGTTTCACCCTGCTCAAGTCCGCTTCGCCAGTTTAAGCAGTCTAATAGAAGCTGCTTGCCTTCTCCTCCTCACCCAGCTTACTCAGCAGGAGCAATTAACTACAGTCCGAGCAATTATTCCCTCTACCCTACAAAGCCAAGCAATAACTTCGATCCGTGGCCAGATATTCCGCAACTGAAGGTCCCAACACCATACAGTTCTCCAAGGAGAAGATGATGATGATCCGACCACACCTGTAAAAATGAATAGCAGTACAATCTTTTTCAATCGAGGTGGCTGCTTGTGGGAGGATCAAAATCAAACTTGAAAGGAAAAAGATCGGGTGTCAGCTGTAAACCTGAGTTCAGTTGTCATGGAACAGCTGGCTTGGTGATTGTAACGGCCTGGCTGTATCAGTTTTTGTTGTTCCAATACGATCAATGTAATTGTAAGATTACATACACAACCCAAATTCTCTGTATAGAGTAAAAGGTGTTTTCAGTCATATGTAAATGGTAAGAGTAGAGTTTTTCTTTTTCACTGTTCACGGCCAATGTGTTGCGCTCGCCCTTGACAACAACCTCTCTGAGAAATCCGCCAACCAGGCGAGACAGATACAGCCGGAGATGTACCCAACACGACAAGAACAGAAAACAATAGAGAAAAACAATCAAAACAGTATTTAACGAGGTTCGGCAACGTGCCTACGTCTTCGGGACAAGGGAGAGAGATTTTATTGATTCAACAATTCAATTATAACTTATTTCTTCTTTAAGCAGTTTTCAAGAGAGATTTTCAGCGAAATTTTCAGGGATACAATACATGAGAACTCTAGCCCTTATTTTTAGCCACAGAGTCTCAGGGTTTTAAGAAACCCCTATTGGATTTGACCCCAAAAAGGAAAAGGAATTCAAATCCTAAAAGGAATCCAAATCCTAAAAGGAGTAGCAATTCACCTGTTAGGAAACTCCAATTAGATTTGACTCCTTTTCAGAAACGAAGTCCGAATCCAAGTTGGATTCCACAAGCTTCACCAAGCTTTCATCTCCTTTATCTCCTCTTTCCCTACAATCTCCATCTCGGTGAAGATTTCTCAAATCTGAGCTGAACTCTAACGAACACCAATATATCACCTGGCGAAATCGACACACGATCTCGGCGAAATCAACACACGATCTCGGCTTGTGCACTCCAAACGAAATCAACACATGATCTCGGTGAAATTGACCCACGATCTCGACTTGGCCAATAGACGAAACTTGTTCCTTCAAACGAATCGCCACTACATGTACAATTGATTTCCATTGATCTCACCAGATCCAAATTGAGTTTGTCGTTGCCACCTGCAACTCTCACCAAAAACTCCAATATCAATTGTTGGCGTCCAACTTCAGCTCAGCTATCCAACCGGAATGCACCATACATGCGTTTCCATTACTTCACCTTAGGAGAAATACCATACGAGCCGATCAACGAACGTGTCTCTCACTCAGCAACTTCATGACCTCATGAAGAACTCATCATGAGCCAACACTTACTCTCGCCAATTGACTAACTCTCTCTAGTCTACATGTCTTCAGCTAACGGTCCAACCAAGTCTGAGTAGAGCACACTGAACACCATCATCGGTTTCACAAACTGGATGCATACCCCTCCTATACAAGCTCAATTGTCTTCTCACCAGAAGATCATCTGTTCATCGAGATTACGGCACCTCACCTCTACGTGAAGTCCAACTAGCCACAACACTTCACATCTACGTGCAGTCCAACTAGCTACAACACTTTACCTCTACGTGAAGTCTCTCCATCTCTATGTGAAGTTCCAATCGGCCACAACTCTTCACCTCTACGTGAAGTTCCAATCAGCTTCTCGAGAACCGAAAATAGCGTCATACAAGTTGCATCACCAAATGTGGCTGCGCCTTTACGCCTGCCTACGTACCTTGCCCAAGGGATCAAGCCAACCTAGTTCATTGAAATGAGCTCCATCAAGCTCAAGCACCTGCCACTGAATCTTCAGCAGCGAAGCTATCTGACTGAGTCATATGAACCTCTTCACTATCGTCATGGAGAACAACGACTTTCAACTTGAGCTTGTCGCGGTCACAAGCTTGAGATTCATGCTTCTTCACCCACTTTCGTGGTTTTACCTTGGTTCCAATGGCTGCAAATAATTCGACATTCTCATCAATATCTTTAATCTGTTCAGTATCAACCCTGGCTACATGATCTCCATCCGGTGTCACATCCGGTAAAGTCTTCACTGATACCGAACCAACTGGAGATGGTGGAGTAGCATCAACCTCCACCCGCTGCGATACTTCCTTGGTCTTCGTTCTCTCCACCTGCTGAGAGATGGTAGACTTCGTCACTGAAGTCTCATCAAACATGACATGCCGACTCAACACGTTCTTCTTGTTTTCGGGGTCCCATAACCTGTGGCCTATCATATTCCTCTTGACACCCAAAAATACAAACTTCTTTGCTCGCGGATTCATCATGCCATCTTTGGCACAAAAGTAGGCCGGACTTTCAAATTTTCACAACAAAGCATGACCTTGAGTAGCTTTCTTAGACCAAATTTTCAATAGAGTTTTACCTCCTATCGCAATCGATCTATTTATGAGATAGCTAGCATACACAATCACCTCATCCCAAAATGATTTGTCTAATCGTGCATTAGATAATAACCACCGAACCTTCTCTAGTAAGGAACGGTTTAACTCTTTAGTCAACTCATGTATACCTTCTGTGAAGTGAGTACCAA
Organism: Agave tequilana; assembly: GCA_038442645.1. Lineage (NCBI taxonomy): Eukaryota > Viridiplantae > Streptophyta > Magnoliopsida > Asparagales > Asparagaceae > Agave > Agave tequilana. The sequence continues at coordinate 4,775 of JAVJIF010007449.1, read as the reverse complement.
TACCAGTATTCTGGCCAAATCGTAGGAATTGGTTCATATATCTTTCAACATTACCAATCTATAGCTCCTTGAGCTTCCTACATGTCTGCTTCTTCATTCTTCCTTTCCACTTCACCAACATATCTAGGACTTCACACCTTTATCTCATGGGATATATCTAACAATGCCTAGATAAATTATCAATAAAAGAGACAAAGTATCAGTGACCTCCAAGCGATGCAGTTTTAGCAGGTCCCCAAACGCTTACGTGAACACAATCAAGAAGACCTTATGAGTGGTGAGTCGTGGTGCTGAATTTCACCTTCTTCTTATCCAGAACGCTGTGTTCACCCACCAACTTGCAGGTAGCAGTACTTTCCAATGATCCCTTCTTTGCAGGAGTTTGCAAAGACTTTTCACCTCCATGTCTGACCTTCTCCTGCTAGACTTGTATGCAATCATCATCTGAAGAAATAGAAGTCTCCACCTGATCTGTAACTGTACTACCCTTCAAGTAGTAGAGATTGTTTCAGCGGACGCCCTTCATCACCACCATGAGCCTTTGATCATCTTGAGAACACCATCTCGTATAGATACCACAAGGCCTAACGCTTCCAAAGTGCCAACAGAGATAAGATTTCTTTTGAGTTGAGGTACATACCTCACTATCCCATCAAACATCTTGATACGGACTGTACCACTCCCTTCCACATTACACGGATGATCATCACCCATGATCGTGAAGCATCCACCTAGCTTCTCAAAGCTAGAAAATTAGGCCCTGTTTGGGCACACATGATAGGTAGCTCCGGTATCTAAGATCCACTCAGTATTATCTGAGTAACTAACTGTAGGAGTAGTAACAGAGAGAGAATACCGATGAATCTGAATCTGATCCATCCACCTGTGAAGTACTAGCTTAAGTACTGACCACCTCTGCGAGATTTGCCTCAGTCATCAGCTTCTTCTTCTTACCTTTGGCCTTCGAACAGTCAACCTTCCAGTGTCCTACCTCCTTGCACAAGGCGCACTAATTTCTCTTCAAATCTCTGAAGCCTGATCTGGACTTCGATCTTCCCTGATCAACTCTTCCCTCTCTATTGAACCTTCTGCCTCTTACCGCCAATGTCTCTGCTGTTGTGCTCCCAGAAGAAGACAGTATGCCCTGTCTCCTTACTTCATAACTCACAAGAGCAGCAGACACCTTACTATTGCTAAGGGATTTTCTTTCATTGATCAATGTAAGAGTAAAGGTCTCATACTCTTCTTGAGGAAGAGAATTCAACAGAATTACCACCTTATCCTCTTCATCGATCTCCACGTCCATATTAACTAGATCGGTAAGAAGCTTTGTGTAGCTATTCATGTGTTCGTTGATGGTGTTGGCCCAAAGGCCTATCACCCTAGTTTTGATGATGATCAACTCATGAAGTTATGATTACTAATGATCTTGTGTTTAATTAGTGACAGATTCCTTATCAAGATCTTAGTAGGTGTGGAGCTTCAACAAAGGATTTAAAGTCAAGTTGGAAGCTAGCACCGGTTGATTCACGAGCCTATGCATCAAGATCACATCTAGAGATGAGCTCGGTGGATTGCTTTTGGACCAAGTCAAGAAGATGAGAAGCCTTCAAGTGAAGACTTCAAGAAGATGAAGACTTGTGTCTAGGTATAAGATTTTGTTTTTGTTTTAGAGTAAAATGTAAAGGATAGATAGTTGGTGGATTGCTCAAGTATACCATGCACACACACTCTTGATAGAATTATTTTCATAAAAGAATTTTAACCAAAAACCAAATTTGTATTTAAGTGGTTTTGATTTTTGGTATTTCATAGTTTTCATATCTTATATCCAAAATCATGCTTAGAGCCTATTGTCAAAAACTAGATATGTCATCTTGATTGTGTAGTGGATCATATCCACACACACTATGCTTTAAAGTGTATCTTGTTTTTGTATTTGATGGAAATTTGGAAAAACATGTTGTTTTAGAAAAACAGTTTTTTTATTATGAGCCAATATTTCCAATTTACAAAAATAGTCAAATCTTCAATAACATGCCTTGATTTTGTGCAAGCATGTTTCTATATCATAAAACTATTTTTGTAGAATTTCTAAGTATTTATGGGATTTTATTAAGCCAAAAGACCAATCCTTAATCTCTATTTTCTGGTTCTGCCAGTTCTGATTTTTCAGAACTGACAGAGGCCGGTCGACCGGGTCGGTCGACCGGACGTGCACACACGTGCACGCCAGTGTGCACTGGAGATCGGTCGACCGGGCCGGTCGACCGCTTAAGAGAGCTTTGCTCTCGGGAATTTTCGGTCGACCGGGCCGGTCGACCGACAGAGAGTTTTCTCTCTTCTCCAGTTGCGCGGTCGACCGGGCCGGTCGACCGGAGGCTGCAACGGTCGGATTTTTGACCGTTGCCGGTCGACCGGACGACCGGTCGACCGGTAGCTCTGACAGAACCCCAACGGCTCTATTTTCTGTCAGCCTATAAAAGGGGGTCTTGTCAACTGTTTTTGGTAGAAGATTTTAGAGACTCTTGAGCCAGTTTTTCTGATACTTTTAGAAGAGTTTTCTCCACAAAATTGAGTGCAAATACTTCCCATCTAAAAGGGATTTTATCAAGAGAGTGTAAAAGTGATTTCTTGTGTTTTTCACCATAGCTTTCTTTCCTTGATTTCTCACACTTCACTTGAGCATCCATAGACATATCTATCCTATAGGAGAGTGTTGTAGTGAGAGTTTTTGTAAGGTGATCAAAGTGTTGTGATCACCAAAGAGATTTTACTTTGTATTTGAGGAGACGGGCAAGTGTGCTCGTTGGTGGTTAGAGTTCGGTTGTGAACTCTTGGTGGTTTGAGGTGCGGCCTCGGCGAGTCGGTGGACTTGCGTGTGTAAGGGACTTTGGAGTCCGAGAGCTTGCAGGTGTTGCGGCACCGAGGAGAGATCCGGTGGGATCTTACATAGTGGAAATCCTTCGTGTGTCGAAGGCGGGGATGTAGAGCAAGTGTGCTCGAACCTCGAAACAAACCCTTTGTGTTTGCGATTGCTCACTCTTGCTCTCTTTCTCTCTTTGTCTCTATTTTATATCTTGCATTCAAATTTATTGTGTTCATCTTATATATGCATGATATATTCCCTTGTGCTCATAATTGATATATATACTTGCGTGGGATTGCTTGTTAACACTAGTATTCAACCAAGAGAGCCAACGCGGCACCTCAACCCATTCAAGGGGAATCTACAGGAGCTTGTCCAGAGCCTCGCAAGGGGAATTCGGCAACACTCTTGAGTTATACATAAGTGTTTAATTAAAAGAAATTTTAATTTGGTCAACTTGTTTTAATTCCGCATTATTTGTTCATAAGTGACCATTAGATTAGCCATCACCTATTCACCCCCCCTCTAGGTGATCTTTCAGATGGAGCATCCTCTCTGCATCTGAAAATGATAGGTAGTAAAAAGTGCATATTTTTCAATACATTTACTATCACATTTTCATATTATTCTTATATTCTGCACATTTACTAATATTTTATTATTATTGTGTGCAGGCTTGAGAAATAAAAATAAAGAAATAAAGCCTCAAAAGAAGCCCAAAAGCCCATGTTTAAAGCCCAATGCAAAAGTTACAATTATCAAATGTCAAAGTTGCAATTACTGAGGGAAATAGTTGCAAATACTAAAAGAAGAGGGAAGGATAGGCTTCTATTCAACCCTAAATACTTGCAGGATGAGGATAAAAGATAAAAGGAGAAGAGTGCAAAGATAAAAATTCAAAAAAATTCGGATTCAGACTGTACACGTTTAGTATTCAGATCATAACTTTTGCTAAAGATATTCAAATCCGATGATACAAGATGCTCCAGAAAGAAGACTGGAAGAACTACAACTCTTATGTTGATCAAACTTTCCAATTCAATTCGCAGATAAGACATATTCGGTGATCAACATGATAACAAGTTGCAGGACAGAGTTGTACTGGGACTCTACTTCTTCCAGCTCCTATAAATACCCCTGCAGAGCAACAGAGAAGGGCACACAGAAAATAGAGAGCAAAAATCTAGGGTTTTAGGCTAACTTGTAATCTAGGTTAGGTTTTTATTTTCGTTTTCTTTTGTAATTTTTGTAACTGAGAGGAGATGATGCTTTCATGGAGGAAGGAGTTCATACTTGTACTGAGGTGACAGCGGTGTAAGTTTTACTTTTCCTCTATTGTTAATTGAATCGACTCGAGGTTTGTCTTTATTCTTTTTATTTTATTCTTGTGTCTCTATTTTTGTTCTATCGTTGTTCTTCTATTTTTGTTTTATGTCATTGTTTCTTTCTCTGATGACTTGCAAACCGTTAGATCCGATTGCTTCGAGACTGCCTAACCAAAGAAGTGCCCTTGATGGCCTATGAAGATGAACAAGCCTTCTCTTTAGTTTGTCTTTTCTTTTCGTAGTGTAAATCGCGAAGGTGGACGATCCTATACGCCATACTTGAACGCCTTCCAAGATAAGGTAAGTCGTTGCAACAGATCAAAGGTAAGCAGGTTGAAGAGGTATGTATGTGTTATAGTTTTCTTTCTAATTTAGTATAGATCCACATCTTCCACATCTTTCCAAATTCTTTTCTTCAACTTCATTGTAAATACCATTGTAACTAACAAACTAAAAAAAGAAGAGATAACTTACTTAAACGCTTCCATCGCTAGTCCCTCCTGAGGATCACGACCCGCATAGCCCATTGCTACCGCGGATTAGAATTGAGCACCTCACACTATTATTTCTAAATCTAAAAT